>CAUYUJ010010159.1:0-30023 GCA_963575745.1 Prorocentrum cordatum
CCGTGGACCCCAGCTCCGCTACTTAAGTTATCAAGATAACATTTCAGTACTTGCATGGTAGCGCGATTGGTTTCTGTTCTTCTCATGATGGCTGGTCTTGTGGACACGCGCCTGCTGGGACGACCCAATAAGTACTCAGGCAACCGCGACGAGTTCCCGACCTTCAGATATCAGCTGATCAGCTACTTGGGCGCCATCGACCCGAGATTGGCACAAGCGGTCACGACAGCAGCTACCCACGGCAACGTCATCACGCTTTCAGAGATGGGTGACGACAACAAGCAGTTTGCAGCGACGATGGGATACATTCTATCACAGTTGCTTGGAGGCAGCGCGTTGACCTTGGTGATGAATTGTGAGCCAGGTAACGGCCTGGAGCAGTGGCGACGTCTTTGTCTACGCGAGGATGCGGCCACTGGCTCCAACAAGGTGACGCAGCTGCAGCTTCTTGTGAACACAGAGTTTTCAGGCAAGTGGGAGACCTACGTCGAGGAGCTCACGAGGTTTCTACTGGACATGAACCGATATCAAGAGAAGTTTTCAGAAGTGATCTCAGACACTCTCGTCCAAGCCTTGATCAAGAAGAACACGCCCGAGCCACTGAAGACTCAGGTGATGATGCAGACCTTCACGAACCACCAGATCCTACGGGAGACTTGCGAGGCCTTCGCTCAGCAGATGATGCAGCGCGACCCGAGGGTGACCAAGAAGAAGTTCGACCCGAACGCCATGGACGTAGACGCTTTCGACAAGGGCGGCAAGGGCGATTCCAAGGGCATGGGCTTCGGCGGCAAGTCGGACCAGAAGGGCAGCGGTGGCAAGTCGAGCAGTCAAAGGAGTGCTTGGCAGAGCTCGTGCGGCAAAGGTGGCAAGGGCGACGGCAAGAACAAGATGAAGAGCAAGAAGGGCGAGACGAAGCTCTTCGACGGATGGTGTTCGAACCCCCACTGCGGCAAGCACGGGCACAAGATCGCGGACTGCAGGAAGTACGGCGGCGGCGCTTACCAGCCTGGAGGAGGTCAGCGATCCGTTTCTGAGGTCCAGCCAGGACTTCAGCCAGCTCCAGGATCGGGCTCAGCAAGTACGGTCCATCCAGGAGATTCAGCGTCACAGACACGAGTATGTGGAACTGGACGCGTACAGGCAGCAGTACTACCAGATGACGAAGGGGGTTGGATTTTTGCGTTTACGGACGACACTGACGGGGACGAATGCGAGATGCTCGTGGATAGTGGAGCCCACACTCATGTTGTACCAAAGGCTATGACGGAGAAGTGCAAGCTCACAGGCGAGCCAGGTCAGTCTCTGCGATCCATTACTGGTAAGGGTATTCGGACTTGGGATAAGCGGACGTTGACGGGTGAGGTCTTCGATTCGAACACGTCGCTTCTTGCAAAGCTAGACGTCACGCCAGCTGAAGTTCGTAGAGGTGCCCTTTCAGTTGCAGAGATGAATGATGCAGGTTATTCGGTACACTTTGATCCTGACGGAGCCAAGATGTTCAAAAGCAACAAGAATGTGCAGCACGAGATAGATAAAGCGATCGAGTCGACAGTGACTTTGCGGTTACGACGGAAGGTGAATGCGTTTCTTCTTCCCATGAGGTTCAAGGATCCGACAGGCTACGAGTCCATCATCGGCGATGTCGAGGACCACTCTGAGAAGGACGACGAGCAGATGAAGGAGGAGCCTGTCGAGACGCAGCCTGTGGAGGTGCAGGCTGACAGTGGAGCGGCTAGTTCACGTGATGGCCCACGTGGTGTCGCAGAAGGAGTTCCAGATCAGACGGGGACGCCCGTCGCACCCGGGCTCAAGAGACCAGCTCGGATGTCAGGAGAACATGTCAGAGCGCACATTCGGAGAGGTCACATTCCTTTCGAAGCTTGGTGTCAGGAGTGCATGATGGGACGAGGGCAAGAAGACCCTCATCGCGCGAGAGATCCAAACGCATCGGCTACTCCAGTTGTATCATTCGACTATGGGTTTCTCAGTCTCGGTGAAGATGGATCAGGTCGGCGTCTTACCCTGGCAGTCGGCAAGGACAGAAGGACAGGCTACCTCATGGGAGTTGTCGTGGAAGCTAAAGGCAATCAGAGCTACGCTATAGCGGCCATCAGCGAGTACCTGGACGAGCTGGGCTACATGAGCATGGAAGTTCAGTTAGACGGAGAACCAGCACTGGAGGCACTCATGAATGGAGTGATCTCGGAGCGTATCAAGAAGCTCGGCAAAGAGGCAGCTGAAGCTCAACTTCGAGTACGGCTAGTTCCAAAAGGAAGCCACGCTTCTCAAGGTGGAGTTGAGAGTGGAGTCAAGTCGGTTGCAGGTCTTGCTAGGACTGGGCGTTTGGCTCTGGAGAAGCGTTACAACATGAAGTTCACTGAGGATGTACCTCTCATACCTTGGATGATTCGGCATCAGATATTCTGCCACAACAGGTACCAGCGGAGGAGGAGCAGCGGTCGCACATCTTTCGAGGAGCTCAGGTTGGCACCGTACACTTCACCCATGCTGGAGTTCGGAGAGACAGTGATCGGCAAGGAGCACACGGAGCTGCAGGACAAGCTGGGTACAGCCTGGTGCAAGGGACTGTGGCTCGGACGCAGTTCGAAGAGTGATGCTCATCTTATCGGCACGGCGACGGGGGTAGTTCAGGCCAGGACAGTGAAGCAGCTGACGACTGAGGAGAGCTTCGACATGGAGATGCTCAAAGCCATGCGTTGGACGCCTTGGAGGACCTCGGTTAGAGCTGGAGTCTACGAAGGCGAGAATTGGCAGCCGACGGAAGGATGCCCTGGGTGTGAGTATGCAGCCAAAGGTCAGCACGGACGAGGACGGCCACCACACCACAGCAGGACATGCCAGCAGCGTCGGGCCGAGTACGAGAAGTCAATCGCCAGAAAGGACGACGAACAGCCGAAGGTGGTCGTGGTTCCTGCACCTACGGCCAGCTCGGAGGCTAACAACGGCGAGCAGCAAGCACAGCGACCAGCAGGGCCAGAACCAGCACAAGGTCAAGATCCAGTTGAAGCCGTTCGTCGGGAGGTGCAGAAGATCGAGAGGAGGCTTCGAGGCAAGCAGGGAGTACCAGCTCCAGGGGCACCCGCCAAGCGAGGAGCTGCTGACGCTGACCTCGGTGAAGGCGGCCCTGGAGGCCCACCTGGGAATCGAAGCCTGGTGGGAGCCATCGAGAGCCTGAGTACTGGCGACCTCAAGAGGCTCGTGGCGGGCTTCAGCACGGAGGAGATGATGAGGCTCGTGGGCGAGGTCGACAAGGAGCTAAAGGACGACAGCAAGTTCAGCATCGTGATGGGCTGGACCGGGGACGACGAGTGGGGGGCGAAGCAGTGCGAGCTAGATCGGCTCGACAACTACGACGTGTGGGAGCTCACGCTGAGGGACCCTCACGGGCCTAAGGCACTTACGTGGACTTGGGTTTTGGAGATGAGGAGCGGCGAGCTCAAGGCTAGGCTTTGTGCGCGACCATTCGGCAAGCAGGTCAACAAGAGCAAGAATGAGCTGTACTGCCCTACTCCACTTTCGTTCTCACTCAAGTTGCTCATGGTCTACGCTATCGTTAAGGATTTCGCCGTCTTCTTTTTCGACATATCTCGAGCGTTTCTGTACACGCCGATTCGGGAGTTGGTGTACGCAGAGGTCCCGAAGGAGTACTGCCATCTTCCCGATGGTTCGGATTGGGCTTTCAAGCTCAATAAGACCGTCTACGGACTCAACGAGGCGATGATCGATTTCGACGACCACTTTGAGAACATCGCTACAGGACGGAATGATGGATCTAAGATGACGTTCAAGAGGTTTCTTTCTGACCCGTGTACGTTCGCGGACAAGGCTAATCAAGTTGCTATGTCCAAGCACGTTGACGATGGCACTCTGGTGGGACCCAGAGTTTCAGCCAGCAAAGTGTTGGAGGAGCTCGGCACACATTTTCTACTGAAAGTTTCTGAGCTCACAGTTGGTGGTCCTGAGATCAAGCACCTTGGACGTGGCTGGCTCCGCACCCCCGAAGGTATTCAAGTTCGCATGTGGCCTGCTATTGTCAAGAAGCTACTCGACTCTGAGCCCAATGATAAGAAGACGAGCCCAATACCAGGAGTCAAGAACGAGAAGAAGGTCGAGAGCGAGGAGGAGTTGGATTCCAAAGCGGCCACGAAGTTCAGGAGCGTCAACGGCCTCAACATGTTCGTGTGTTTGGAAAGGCCCGAGTGTCAGTACGCAGCGAAGGAGTGTTCGAGGGGGATGTCACGACCGACGGTGCAGGACCAGACGAGGCTCACGCGTATCATCAGGTTCATTCGAGCTCACCCATCTTCAGTCACGTGCATGTATCCATACAGCGGCGAGTTCAAGGTTATCGGACGTGCAGACTCTAATTGGGCAGAGGATCCTATCGGGAGGAAGTCTACAAGTTGTGGTCAGTTGTTTCTCAATGGAGCTTTGATCATGCAGTTCGTCAAGACTCAGGGGGCACCAGCACTCTCGTCGCCCGAAGCTGAGTTTAACGCACTCGTGCATGTCGGGATTGAGGCGAGAGGAGCACAGACTTATCTCAAGGAGCTCTTGGACGAAACTGTACCAGTGACGCTGGAGAGTGACAACTCCAGCGCTCTCACGAATGTCGAGAAGAAGGGAGTTGGCAGGATGAGGCACATCGAGTTGAAGGATCTGTGGATCAAGGACCTAGTTGCACGCAAGGCTGAGACGAAGGTCAGCACGAGCAAAGTTCACACCAACGAGAACACCGCAGATATTGGGACGAAACATCTTTCGAGGGTAGATTTCATGAAGCACCTAACGGCGATGAAGGTATGGCTCACTGGGAAAGGTGAGGTTGGTGAAGTTGCGGGTTCAAGCAACGAGAAGAAGGGCCAGATCGGTAAGCCGGCGCTGGAGCTGATGGGAGCACTTACTCAATGCTTGGTGGGTTTTGGTACGTTTCTTCAACTTGGACGTGCGGACGCTACTGAGTTGGTGGAGAAGGAGTTTCAGCCAGTCGCGATCTCAAGCCCTGCAGATGATGAGAGCCATTTTGGCGTTTCCACAACGGTCGTGATGATGATGCTCACCCTTTTGAGTGTTGTCGCAACGAGTGCAGTCTTCAAAGTCAAGCAGCACATCGACCGTATCACGCAGTCAGCACAGAAAGATGCCTCAACTCAGTACAGCCTGAAGGACACGATGAAGAACGGAGCTACGAGCAAAATCGTGGTCAATGATCTTCGGGCTATGTTCACAGCTATGACTATAGACAGTGGACGGGAGTTTCTACGACTACGGCGGGTGGATCGGGCCGTCTCGACATATACAAAGGCGATGGTGGTCGAAGCTTGTGTGGCGACCGCCCTCAACGACATAAGGCAGGACAATATCTACAGTGTTGATGGGTTTGTCGGGATTTGGCACCCTCACTCGCTGGCTATGATTCGATATTGATATGTTTCCAGAATGCGTGCCCGATCTTGGCATGAAGCTGCAGATGGGCCCGAGGAGGAGTGCAGGAAACAATGTATATATCAGTGATTTGAGTGAGGATTGTTGTGCATGCGCTGTTGTGACATTTGTGTACTGTGGAGAGCCAGTTTTGGCTCAGTTCATGCTGAGGTGGAAAAGGATTTCACCAGCCCTGTCGGGCAAGGTCCGTGGACCCCAGCTCCGCTACTTAAGTTATCAAGATAACATTTCAGTACTTGCAGAAAGAAAAATATGTCTTGGAGTGGCCTTTTTTCCGCACCGCCTCGGAATTCAATTTTCCGGCGCCGGCCGGCGCCGGAACCGGCCCGGGCGCTGGCCCGGGTGCTGGCCCAGGCGTTCGGCTCGAGCGCCGGCCCGGGTGCCGGAAGCGGCCCGGAAGGGGTTCCCGGGCGCCGGGAGCAGAAAATCAATATATTCGAAAGAAAAATATGTCTTGGAGTGGCCTTTTTTCGGCACCGCCTCGGAATTCATTTTTCCGGCGCCGGCCGGCGCCGGAACCGGCCCAGGCTGCCGTGCTCCTGTGTGGTCAGCCGTGCTCCTGAGGCGTCTACGGTGCTCTTTTGGGGTCTGCCGTACTCATTTGGGGTCTGCCGTGCTCCTGTGGTCGGCCGTGCTCATTTGGGTCTGCCGCGCGCCTGTGAGATCTGCCGTGCTCCTGTTGGGGAAACGCCAGCGGCGTTCGGGGTACAACAAAAAGGCGCGTTTATGTTGTACCCGCGCGCGGTCTGCCGTGCTCCTGTGGGATCCGCCGTGCTCCTGTGGCGTCTGCCGTGCTCCTGTGGCGTCTGCCGGGCTCCTGTGTGGTCTGCCGTGCTCCTTTGTGTCTGCCGTGCTCCTGTGGAGTCTGCCGTGCTCCTGTGTGGTCTGCCGTGCTCTTGTGGTCTGCCGTGCTCATTTGGGATTTGCCGTGCTCATGTGGGGTCTGCCGTCCTCTTGTGTGCTCTGCCGTGCTCCGGTGGTCTGCCGTGCTCCTTTGGGGTCTGCCTTGCTACTGTGGGGTCTGCCGTGCTCCTGTGTGGTCTGCCGTGCTCCTGTGGTTTGCCTTGCTCCTGTGTGGTCTGCCGTGCTCCTTTGGGTCTGCTCTGCCGTGCTCTTCTGTGGTCTGCCGTGCTCCTGTGGGTTCCGCCGTGCTCCTGCGGCGTCTGCCGTGCTCCTGTGTGGTCTGCCGTGCTCCTTTGTGGTCTGCCGTGCTCCTGTGTGGTCTGCCGTGCTCCTGTGTGGCCTGCCGTGCTCTTGTGTGGTCTGCCGTGCTCCTGTTGGTCTGCCGTGCTCTTCTGTGGTCTGCCGTGTTCCTATGGGGTCTGCCGTTGTTCGGCCGTCTTGAGGGCACTCTTAGGGCATAGTCTGCCGTTCTCCTCGTCTTGGTCTGCCGTGCTCCTCGTCTTGGTCATCCTTTCCGTCGTCTTGAGGGCGCTCTTGGTGCCTGGTCTGCCGTGCTCCTCGTCTTGGTCTGCCGTGCTCCTCTCGGTTCCTAAGCCTGGTCTGCCGTGCTCCTCGTCTTGGTCTGCCGTGCTCCTCACGGTTCCTACGCGCGGTCTGCCGTGCTCCTGTGGGGAGCACGGCAGCTGCGAATGGAAAAACGAACAAAAAAACGAAAGAAAAGAAAGTGAAAAGAAGCACGGTCAGACCACACAGGAGCATCGGCAGACCACCCCTCGATATTTTGAGGGACACCCTCGAGCGAATGGCCGTGGAGCGACGTGCTCCACACAGGATCACGGGCAAGACCACCTCTCATTTTCTGAGGACGTCCCAGAGCAGAAAACGATCATTTTAAACATAAAGGCTCTAAACACCTCAGTCCGGTCATCTCATAATTCGAGGACTCCTCGAGCGACAACGGTCATATTTCATGCATAACCAAAAATTTTTGATATTTCAACATACCCGAGTTGTTTGAGGATACTCGAGCGAAACCGACATGGTTACAAAAAAGACGTCTTAAAAAAATAAAACGATAGCCTCCAACACCTCGATTTTTCGAGGATGTCTCGAGCGAAATGGCCATTTTGGGGAACCTGACCGTACAAGAACGGGAAGCGCCGTTTTTTATCCACCACGTGCGTCAGAGACCGTATTGGCGAGAACGTCAGAGAAACCCATAAACGCAACAGAACAGACTAAATGGTGGCCTGCCGCGCTGGACTGTCGAGGTAGTCTGCTGCCCTGGCCACATCATGGTGTCGACACCGTGCTTTTCTCTCGGCCACGCGGGCCCCCACCCGTAGTCGCCCAGCCTATTTTTTCTGTTTTCCAAGACAAGAAATAAAACAAAAACTCCAAGATACACAGCCTGTCTTGACTTTTGATAGTCCTCGTCGTCGACCGCGCCAATCAAGTGTCGTGGGTGGTCGTCGTTTCCATTATAATCGTCCGCTGATGCCGTTTTCGCTGTCGCCGTCGTTATCATTTTATGATTGCGGTCGTTTTTCTGATTGTTTTTTTGTTGTTGGATTCCGTGTTCGGTTGGTTTTTGTGTTATGTTTGTGGTCGTTTTCTGTCATCGTTTTTTGTCGTAATTTTCGAGAACGTTATTGACGAAGACGACGACGACGATGACGACGACGACGATCTGCCGTGCTTCTGTGGCGTCTGCGGTGCTCCTGTGGTCTGCCGTGCTCCTTCTTGGTTTGCCGTGCTCCTGTGTGGTCTGACGTGCTCCTGTGCGGTCTTCCGTGCTCCTGTGG
Source organism: Prorocentrum cordatum (assembly GCA_963575745.1). Taxonomy (NCBI): domain Eukaryota; class Dinophyceae; order Prorocentrales; family Prorocentraceae; genus Prorocentrum; species Prorocentrum cordatum. The sequence goes on from CAUYUJ010010159.1 coordinate 8,178, forward strand.
TCTGCCGTGCTCCTTTGGGGTCTGCCGTGCTCCTGTGGAGTTTGCCGTGCGAACGTGTGGTCTGCCGTGCTCCTGTGTGGTCTGGCGTGCTCCTGTATGGTCTGCCGTGCTCTTGTGTGGTTTGCCGTGCTCCTGTGTGGTTTGCCGTGCGAACGTGTGTCGCGTCGTGTCGCGCGGGGCCTATGAAGGCTAGAAGAAGCCCGAGGCCCACGGAGCCCATTGGCCCCAGGGCCTCAAGGGCCAGCCCTGGGGGCCCGAAAGGGGCCACCGCAGGGGGGGCGCGGAGCGCCAGACGCCCGCCAGGGCCAACGGGGGCGCCAAGGCCCCAGGGCCACGAGGGCGGGCAGTGCCGAGAGGCATGCAGAAGCAGCGAAGCTGCACAGAAGGGCTCACGTACACATTCAAATACAAGAAATGCGAATGCACGGAGCAAACGGAATTAGCGTCCGCACGCAAGGCTTTGCAAGCTCACGTACACATTCAAATACAAGAAATGCGAATGCACGGAGCAAACGGAATTAGCGTCCGCACGCAAGGCTAACCGTCCTGCAGGTACTCCACGGTGTCCTCCGCGGCTGGTGTTGCGTCCTCCGCTCCACCTCCGCGCAAGAGGGCCGCTGGGTGCTCGTACAGGTAGGTCGCCACCGCAGCCCTTTGAGCAGCGCCGCGAGAGGTGGCCGTGCATGCCGTGCTGCTCGCCGAGCTCACCCCCGCCATCTCAACGCCCACGGGCGTCTCCTGGAGCGTGCTGCCAGCGCCAGCCACCGCCTCCACGGCGCCGCTCGGCAGCCCGAGCTCGCTGGCGAGGGTGGCGGTGAGGGATTGCCGCCTACTCGCTAGCTGCGCTTCCAGCGTCTGGCCGCTCGCCGCAAGGCGCGCCCAGGCGTCTTCCAGTTGCGCCAGGCTGTCGAACTGCGCGTCCATATCGGCACCGGCGCACTCGGCCCCATGGGCCGCCAGCTCGGCCAAGCGCCATCCAGCGTCGAGGCCGTCTACAAAGGCCGTGACCGCCGCCTCGAATGACGGGGCCTGGTCCACAGCCACGTGATGCTCGCCGTCGTACCCGCCCTGCGAGTTGCCGAACGAGTCCACATGATCGAAGCTGCTGTGCACCGAGAGCGGCACGGCGTCCCATGCGCCTGGTGCCAACTCGGCCATCAGCAAACTAGCCGCCGAGGGGACGCGACTGCCTTGCCCAGCAACGGGCACAGCCACAGACTTCAGGGAGCTGATGCCGTGGTCGCCTGCGTCGCCGCCAACGTCCTCCACCAGCGTCGGCTCCTGCTCCGCCGCCTCGGCCGCCAGGCGCCACTCCAGGACCTCGGCCTTGAGCGCGCCGTCAGCCAGCGTAGGCGCGGAGGGGAGCCGCCCAGCACCAGGGGGCGCGCGGTGCCTCGCCCAGTTGCCGCCTTCCAGGGCCTCGGCGGCCTCCTGGACCAGCGGCTCGGGCAAGCGCGCGATCCGAGCCGCCACCAGGGCCTCCCCGAGGGAGGCACAGTGCCCGCCCAGCGTGTCGCCCAGCTCCCAGTGGGCCAGCAGCGACGCCCGGAATTGGCGGCACCGCTCGGCCAGCGCCGCCGCCCGCGACGGGCCCAACTCCGCCCTGCGCTGCCGCCGCAGGCGGCGCGCTAGCGTGCGCGCGCTGGCCGCCGCCCAACCGCCCATGGCCGCTTGCGCACCGCCTGGATGCGAGGGCCTCCCGTTTGCCTTGCTCCTTTGAGCCAAAATGGCTACGGCCCCGTGCTCCTGTGTGGTCTGGCGTGCTCCTGTATGGTCTGCCGTGCTCTTGTGTGGTTTGCCGTGCTCCTGTGTGGTCTGCCGTGCTCCCGTGGGGTCTGCCGTGTCCTGTGTGGTCTGCCGTGCTCCTGTGAGGGGGTCTGCCGTGCTCCTGGTGTGGTCTGCCGTGCTCCTTCTTGTCTGCCGTGAGATGTGCCACATGTGTCTGTCTGCACGACGACGACGCGGTCTGCAGATGCGAACGTTGGACTGCCTGTGCTCATGTTTGGGGTCCTGCCTTGCTCCTTGGTGGTTTGCCGCGCTTCCTCGTGTCTAGCCGGCTCCTGTGTTGTCAGCATACCCAGGGCTGAGGAAGGCTGAGCAGAGCTCTGTGGTCCTACACCGCCCAGCTCCGTCCCCTCCCACTCTGTACCGATCTTTGGCGGAAGCATGGACATGTGGCAGCGCATCGCGCTTCGGCCGCCAGCCCAGTGCCTGCCCTGGCGTTTCGGTAACTAAGCGCCGTCCTGGGTGCCGGAATCGGCCCGGAAGGGTTTTCCATGGCGCCGGGAGCAGGATAAATCAATATTTTCGAAAGAAAAAATGTCTTGAGTGGCCTGTTTTTCGCAACCGCCTCGGAATTCAATATTTCCGGCTCCGGCCGTCGCCGGAAAAACCGGCCCGGGCGCTTGGCCCGTGTGCTGGCCAGGCGTACGTGCGCCACGTCCGCCGGCCTGGGTGCCGGAATCGGCCCGGAAGGGGTTCCAGGGCGCCGGGAGCAGAAAATCAATATTTTCGAAAGAAAATTATGTCTTGGAGTGGCCTATTTTCGGCACCGCCTCGGAATTCAATTTTCCGGCGCCGGCCGGCGCCGGAACCGGCCCGGGCGCTGGCCCGGGTGCTGGCCCGGGCGTTTGGCTCGAGCGCCGGCCCGGGTGCCAGAAGCGGCCCGTAAGGGGTTCCCGGGCGCCGGGAGCAGAAAATCAATATTTTCGAAAGAAAAATATGTCTTGGATTGGCCTTTTTTCGGCACCGCCTCGGAATTCAATTTTCCGGCGCCGGCCGGCGCCGGAACCGGCCCAGGCTGCCGTGCTCCTGTGTGGTCAGCCGTGCTCCTGAGGCGTCTACGGTGCTCTTTTGGGGTCTGCCGTACTCATTTGGGGTCTGCCGTGCTCCTGTGGTCGGCCGTGCTCATTTGGGGTCTGCCGCGCGCCTGTTAGATCTGCCGTGCTCCTGTTGGGGAAACGCCAGCGGCGTTCGGGGTACAACAAAAAGGCGCGTTTATGTTGCTCCCTGTGCGGTCTGCCGTGCTCCTGTGGTTTGCCTTGCTCCTGTGTGGTCTGCCGTGCTCCTATTGGGTCTGCTCTGCCGTGCTCCTGTGGGGTCTGCCGTGCTCCTGTGGGGTCTGCCGTGCTCATGTGGGGTCTGCCGTGCTCTTGTGTGGTCTGCCGTGCTCCTTTGTGGTCTGCCGTGCTCCTGTGTGGTCTGCCGTGCTCCTGTGTGGCCTGCCGTGCTCTTGTGTGAGCTGTGAGCTGCGGGGCCAGTGAAGGCTAAAAGAAGCCCGAGGCCCACAGAGCCCGTTGGCCCCAGGGCCTCAAGGGCCAACCCTAGGGGCCCCAAGAGAGCCGCCAGGGAAAGGGCGCGAAGCGCCAAGGCGCGAAGCGCACGATTTCAAAGAAATCAGAAAGCAGCGGGGCGTAGGCGCCCATCCGCCTGACATCCTCCTCGCTGCATCAACAATGCGGGGCAGAAAACGCTGCCACACGCGCGCCAACAGAGGTGACGAGGGGCGAATACAACAGAAGGAGGAAAGTGATGCTGCATCACTCCCCTTCGTCACCTTCAGCGCGACGGCGTCTCTTGCGCCTGTCTTCGCGCGCCGTCTCTGCTGCGGCTGACCACTCAAGGAGGCTCGCTTCGTCGAGCCCGTAGGCGCTCAGCCAAGCCTCCCTCGAGGTCCCCGAGGAGTCAGGCGCCAGGGGCTCAGCCTCCGCCTCACCTGCTGCCGCCGCGCCGCTGGGGGGCCCTCGGCCGGCGTCGGCGGCCACGCCGCCAGGTGCATCATCGGGGCGGACACCCAGCCACTCCAGGAAGCGCGCCCTGGCGGCCATCGGCACAACGTCCTCCTTGCGCAAGCTGGGCACGGACGCCCCGACCCTCTTGCTGCCGCTGTGGGGCGTGCCAGCAGGGTGCCGCCCCTGCAGCCAGCGCGCCTTCTGGTCTCTCCTGCCCTTGGGAAGCCCAGCCGAACCAGGGCACTGCTCCTTGAGCTTGGGCGCCGCACCTGATCGCCCGCCCAGCCGCGCGTACGCCCCGCAGTGGGTGCACGCCATCAGCTCCTGCTCGGCGGCTCCCTCCCCGCACTTGGCGTAGGCCAGGACGTGGCCGACGACGACGAAGGCCGTCGCCCCGAGGGAGACGCCACCAGCGCTCGCCGCCGAAGCCCACCCGTCGCTCGAACACGGGTCGGGAGGGCGGCTGCTGGCGGGCTCCACCACTGGCACTGCGAAGGAAACGGCCGCCCGCTCGCTGCCCTCGGGGAGGCCCTCGCAGTCCTTGACCTTGATCCCCTGCCAGATGAGGGAGGCTTGCGCCACCCAGCACGAGAGCTCCCTCACCACCTCCATCGTGCCAAAGAACTCGCGCCTGGCAGCTGGGCTGGTACGGTGGAGCTCCGCCCCCGCCTTGGCCCAGCGGTCTGCATGTCCGTTGCCACGGAGGTCCGCCTCCGTGATCTTGCCATCCATCACGTCTCTGGCGGTGCAGTGGGCCGCGACCTTGGTCACCTTGAGCGTGTCCACGTCTAGCGACGCGTAGATCCCCTCCCAGAGGTGGGCGTTGGGCTTATTGGCTGCCGTCGCGTACTTCTTACCCAACGTGAGGCAGCTGACCGTGGACGCGCAGTCGATGAGGATCTCGTCAACGCTCGGGCCCAGGAAGCGAGACAGCATCCAGACCGCGAAGTCCTCGCCGTCCTTCGCCGTCTGGAACGGGCAGAGGTCCTGGCGCACGCTGCCGTACACCGCGCACTCCATGTTGCCGTCGGAGTCGCACTGCACGATGCTCCATCCCGCACGCCGCAGGCTCTCGTGCTCAGGGTCGAGCGCCGACCCATCCAGATAGAGCCGCCCCCCGAGAAGACCGTCAGCAGGGCGATTGCACCACATGACTGACATGGCGTCTGTCCTCGTGGCGGCCCTCGGTGGCTGAGGGAGCCAGCAGCGCGCGAAACATTCGCCCGCCTCTTCGCCACGGCCGCGTGCACGATGCGCACAGCGCCGAAGGCGGTCAGAGGTAGAGTCACGCCTGGCCCCCGCAAGGACAGGACACTCGAACAGCCTGTGCCAGAGGCTGCCGCGGGGGGCCTGACAGGCACAGCAGCGAGCGTGCTCCCTCTCTCCCGCCGAGTGCAGACGGGTCTGGGGCCAGAGGGCGTTGGAAAGGAAGCTCACCACCGCCGCTTTCTCCCTGTGGCTGAGCTTGCTGCCAGGCCCGAGGACCTCCGCGAAGGCCTCCCAGAACAGGGGCGACTGGGGGAGCGCCCCGTGGCCGAGGCGGGCAGCTCCGACTTGTCCGACGCGCGCCGTGCCCCTGCAGCAGCCAGCAGGCCCAGCTCACGCGGCCCCAACATGCGCAGGTCCAGGAGATGGCCGTCGTCGGTTGCGAGGCGGGCCCCGAGAACAAGCCTCCAGCCAACCCTGGAGAGCGAGAGGGCCAGGGCATCCACCGGCGTGCGGCAGTGCACCCAAGGGGCTGCTGCCCCAGCATGCCTCTGCACTGCCTCCTGCACTGCCGACTCGAACATGCGCAGCGGGACCTCCCCCGACTGGAGGAGACTGGCCGCCATCTGCACCGCGGCACGAAGCAGCGCGGGGCTCGGGTCGAGATCGGTGGACTTCATGACCTCCACCACTCTGAGTCTCAGCCCGAGCGAGGCGCCCTTAGGGAACTTCCCAGCTGAGCGTATCGCCGCCAGGCGCCACGTATGCAGCTCCCTATCAGGTACGCCAGTGACAGTGCGCCCCCACAGCATCGCCGCGGTGGGCCCAGCACGATGAACCCTCTCGGTGACCGCGCCAGCTGAGCGAAGCACCCCTAGCCTGCGTCCTCGGCGAAGGCCGCTGACCGCACGCACAGCTCCTTCATGAACTCCACGACGAGTGATGTTGGCGTCGGTGCCGAGGTTCCTCGCCTGAAGTCCCCTCTTGAAGGTAAAGCCATGCTCCGCCCAAGCCTCAGAGAGCTCCTTGGCGAGCTGCGGCGACGAGGCCAGGAAGACCGACTTACTCTCGTTGAGTGGGAGGTGCTGCTCACGCAGCTGTCGGACCACTTCACAACTGGCGGCCACCATCTGCAGCTTCACGAGCCGAGCCGTGCCGACCGCCTGGAGAGAAATATCGTCGACAACATTCCTCGGCGTGACCAACGGGCTCGTCGCCCCCGCTGCCAGGAGGGCTCCCAGAACTGGGAGCTTCGCAACTGCTGTCGCACACGCACACCCAGCCAGCACCGTTCCCGTAGTGCCGAAGGCGGGGGAGGCCATGCCCGCCGCGAGGATCATCCTAGGGGCCTGGTAGGACGTGAGGAGGCCGCGCAGCAACCTGAGGTTGAACCCGAAACGTACCGCATTCGCCCAGAGAACGTCGTGCCGCACGTGCTCGTAGAACTTGCTGATGTCCAGGAAGAGGCTCGCGGCCTCGAACTGCAGGTTCGACTTCGCGAAACCCGCGAAACAGTTGTGCAGCCAACCAGCCCTCTCACAGTCCCGCCCATCACGTCCCCAGAAGAAGGGGAAGTTGTGGTCAGCCTCCCAGCGTGCACAGCACGGTTGGCGGAGGCGCGACCAGAGCCGCAGGATCAACGGCAGCAGCGCTATGGGCCTTACCCCACCGCCTGCCTTCGGAATGAACACCATCAGTTTTCCCCTGCCCGTGGATCGATGCAGGGGCCTCGTCGTAGGCCGCCAGGATGTCCAGGATGCGCAGCTGCAGCGCCACTGGCAGAAGGAGGATCTGCCGAGGGTGCAGGGAGTCGCACCCGAGGCCCACAGAGGGGCTGTAGCGCTTGCAGGCTGCCTGGAGCTGCTCCAGCGAGATGGGGGGCAACTGCCACTCGCCCACATCCCAGCTGCTGGCCCCTGCGCCCGAGGCAAACCCGTCCTGGAGCCAAAGCTTCTGCCAGACCCTCGTGAGTTCGCCAATCGCTGCCATACCCGCCAGCCTCCTGCCCGAGTCGGCATCCCTGACCGTCGGCGGGGGCGTCGCCTTCGAGAAGCGGTGGGCCAGGCGGCCGCCCTTTTCGACCGCTGTCTGGGCCCAGCTGCGCCAGGCCTGGGCGCTCTGAGCCGCATCGCGGCGCTGCGAAGCATAGAGCAGCCCTTGGAGGTCACGGACTGCCTCAGGACTGCCGCGGACGCCCGCCTGGTACACCAGGTCGCTCAACCTCTCAGGCGCAGCACCAGGAAGACCCTGACCGACCGAGTCGTCCGCCTCCTGCACCGCCTCCCGCAAGAGCTGCGCCCTGAGCTCGGCCTGGTGCTCGTACCAGTCGGCATGCCGAGGGTGCAATCGGCCCGAGCTCTCCGCGCGCAGCCGCTGGAGGGCCACGTCGAGGCAACTCCTCAGGCGGTGCGTGAGGAGGCTGAACCTGAACCTGGCCTCCCGCCTGACAAGGGCGCTGAGCGGCTTGAGGGTCAGCCTCGGCCCCTCTCCTCTGCCGAGATGACGGGCCAGGTCAGCTTGGCCGATGCCGTGGATGCCGACCAGGGTGCCCTCTGCAGCAGCCGCCCACTCTCCGAAGGCGACGGAGAGGCTGGTCGGGGCAGAGCCCACGTCCCAGGACCACGAGACCTCCCTGGACGTGACCTGCCCCTTCTTGCTAAACGAGTAACGCACAATCTCCGCGTCCTCGTGTGCCCGAAGGAGCTCAGGGGCTACCTCGGGGAAGCGGGCGGGCCTGGACGGAACCTCGACCAGCGCATCAGCCCGCACATCTTGTAGGCGAAGTAGGACAGGGCGATGAGGGTGCAGACCATAGCCCTCGAGCGTGGTGGCACAGGAGGCCGTGCATGCAGCCAACGCCGCTGACGCCACGAACCAGTCGTAGAGGTGGTCACAGCCCTCGGCATGGCACGTCGCCTCCGTGGGCCCCAGGACGTGCCCCCGCACTGCCGCGGGCCAGCCCAACTCCTCCAGGGGCTCGGGCTCCATGTTGAAGTCCGCTTGGAGGACCCACGGGATGTCTGCATCGAAGCCCGTCACCTCCGAGATGGCCGAAAACAAGTCGAGGTTGATGCCTCGGGGGCCCAGAGAGTGCTGAAAATAACCAGCAAGCACCAGGAGCCGAAGGCCCGAAGCTGCGGCAATCTCCACTCCGATGAGGCGGTGCCGCAGAGCCGAGGGCAGCGGGGCTGCAGACTCGTCGGCCTGCAACAAAACAAAAAAAAAAAAAGAAAGAAAAAAAAAAAAAAACGGAAAAAAAAAAAAATAAAAAAAACAAAAAAAAAAGAAAAAAAAACAAAAAAAAAAAAAAAGGAAAAATAAAAAAAAAGAAAAAAGAAAAAAAAAAATGAAAAATAAAAAAAAAATAAAAAAAAAAAAGAAAAAAACAACAAAAAAAATAAAAAAAAAAAGAAAAAACAAAAAAAAAAAAGAACAAAAAGACAAAAAAAAAAAAAAAAAATGGGAAACAAAAAGGCCGTCCCGCACTAGGACCGCCACGCCGCCTGAGGTCGCCAGAGGCCCCTGCTTCTCCGTCAACACTGCCGCATGGAGGAAGGCCACGTACCCCAGGCCTCGAGCCTGAGCCGCCGCACTGGGCAGGCGCTCATGCGGGAGCCTCGTCTCCTGCAGCGCCACGACGTCGGGCCAGTAGTCGTGCGCCTTGAAGAAGGCTTCAATGACCTCAATGCTCCTGCTCCAAGTATTGCCATTGCAGCCGAGCACGACGAGGCCAGCTCGGAGCTGCTGGCCTCCTGCCCTGTCACCAGGCGGCGCCTTGCCGATGACGGCAGCCTCGCGAGCCGCACGCTCCTCAACGCCAGGCTCCAAGCCCGCCGAGCCCCAGGTCGCGGGGCCCTCCGCCCCCACCAGGACTGGAGGGGGGACCTGGCCCCGCTCTCCAGCGCTCCTTGACGGCGTCGGCGGGCTGCACGCCAGCGCGGGAGGTGGCCAACGCTGGGGGGGGGGCCGTCCATCCGCCCCTCCGGTAGCGAGCGGGGGGTGCGCTTGCCCTTCACCAACGGGGCCGAGAGCTGCGACGTCGTGGGGCTGAATCCCACCGCTCTCGGCCCCTGACTGGCCGTCGGGGGGCCACCACGGTGTTCCCGACCGCGCCAGCTGGCTACTTCGGGCACGGGCCTTGGGCGCCGCCCGCCGCCTGCGAGGGGCCCTGACGCGCCAGCGGCCGTCGCAGCGCCGCCTCCACCTGTCCCAGCAGCTGGGCCCCCGAGCTGTGGAGGCTTGCCACACCAGCCCTCCTGCGTCACCCACGGCGCGGCCCGTACCCTGCAGCAGGAGCCACGGCAGCAGCCGCAGCCACCAAGGGGTCGTCGTCCGAGAAGGCCGCCCCCTGCTCTGCGAGGGCCTTGGCGAGGCAGGGCTCCACCTGAGGCCACGCACCCAGAGTCGCTCCGTGCTGGCCACGGGCCACTGCGGGCCCGTAGGGTCCACCCGCAGACCTGGCCCGAGGGGCGGGCGGCCCAACCGCGGACTGGCCAGTCCGCGGGCCTCCAGGGGCGGGGGCGGCCACAGGCTCACCTGAGGACACGGTGTCGAGCGGCATGTCATCGTCCTCAGTCGCGAGGCCGTCGTCGCCAACGCAGTCGCCCCAGCGCTTCCTGGCCGAGCTGCTGCGGGGTCTGAGCACGTCAGCGACCGCTTCCTTCTGCGTGTTGAGAATGTCGACGATCTCGGAGAACCTGGGGGGCAACTCATCCCCGTGCTGCTTGAGGAGGTCCGACAGGGCCCCGACCTGCGTGAGCAGCCCCTGAACGGCGTCCCCGAGCGGGCTCGGCACCCCACCGACTGCCGCGTTGGCCCTCTGGATCGCCTGCTGCGTGACCTTGGCCTTGGTCTCTTCCAGCTCAGCAATCTGCCCAGTAACTTCATCCACTCCCAACTCGGCCGCAGACAGCTGCTCCTGCTTCTCCGCGATGAGGTCACGCAGCTCAGCCGCCTGCAGCTGGAGCTTCTCCCTCTTGGTGCGGGCATTGGCCAGCTGACGCTCGACCTTCTGGATGGCGTTGGCCTCGATGTGGAAGACCGAGTGGGGCGGGCGCCCCGTACGCTGGGCCTCCTGGGCCGACTGCTCGAGCGCGGCGACCTGGTCCCTGCCCTGCTGGAGGGCCTTCTCCGCCTCACGCTGGAAGCCCTCCGAGAGCCCGAGCTCCGCGGTCGCCTGGAGCTTGACGACCCGCTCCTTGGCCGCCACGAGCTGCGCCTGGAGCTCATCGTACTGAGACTTGGCCTCTCCCAAGGACCGCCCACGCCGTGTCCTGCTGTTGGGGGCGCTGCTGGGTGCCGTGCTCCCTGAGAGGGCCCGCTGAGAGGCGGAGCGCCTCGCAGCGCGTTGGTCAGCTCTTCCCCTGGGCTGCTGCACGAACCCGTCGGCGTCCACCCGAGGGGAGACCTTGTCGGAGCGGTACTCCTTCGTCCATGGGGGGGCACAGGTGCCACACGCCTTGCACGTCCAACGCTTGTCGCACCAATTCCAAGCGTTGCAGCCGCGCTTAGCACACAACCAGTAAGCCCTCCGAGCGAGCCCCGAGGCAACCTCCGACATGGCGGCTCACCGAGGGACTGGCCGCAGCTTGGCCGAGACACTCGGCCCTGCAGGAACGAAGAAGAACAAAATTGGCGAAGCTTCTGGCTCGTGGCAGAGCGCCCCTCGCGCTCAAGAACGCCCGACGGACTCGCGGTCGTCGGGTGCGCCATGGCCTTGAGCCAAAATGGCTACGGACCCGTGCTCCTGTGTGGTCTGCCTTGCACCTGTGGTCTGCCCTGCTTCTTCTGTGGTCTGCCCTTCTGCCGTGCTCCCTATGGGGTCCTGCCGTTGTTTCGGCCGATCTTGAGGGCAACTCTAGGGCATGTCTGCCGTGCTCCTCGTCTTGGTCTGCCCGTGCTCCTCGTCTTGGTCTCCTTTTTCCGTCTGTCTTGAGGGCCTCTTGGTGCCTGGTCTGCAGTGCTCCTCGCTTCGTCTGCCGTGCTCCGCTCGGTTCCTAGCTGGTCTGCCGTGGCTCCTCGTCTTTGGTCTGCCTGCTCCTTTCGTTCCTACGCGACGGTCTGCCGTGCCTCCTGTGGGGAGCACGGCAACCACGGAGGCACGCGGCAGACCCCGCAGGAGCACGGCAGAACACAAACCTCGATTTTAGGAGAAATGGTCTCGAGCGAAATGCCGTGGTCTGCCGTGCCTCCACACAGGAGCACGGCAGACCACCTGCTTCATTTTCTGAGGACGTCCCGAGCGAAAACGTCTTTTTTGACATAAAAGGTTCTAAACACCTCTGTCGGCATCTCATTTTTTCGAGGATGTCTCGAGCGAAACGCTCATTTTTCATGCATACGAAAATTTTTTGATATTTTTCAACATCCCGATTTTTTGAGGATGTCTCGAGCGAAACCGTCATTTTTGACATAAGACGTCTTAAACGATAGCCTCCAACACCTGCGATTTTTTCGAGGAATGTCTCCAGCGAAATGGCCATTTTGTGAAACCTGACCGACAAGAACGGGAAGCGCCGTTTTTTATCCACCACGTTGCGTCAGAGACCCGTATTGGGCGAGAACGTCAGAGAAACCCATAAACGCAACAGCACAACACGAAAAACAGAAAACTATATATGCCTGCCGCGTTCCCGACGGCCCATATGCCCCCAAGATCGCTTAAGATCGCCCAAGAGGCCTTCAAGATGGCCCCGAAACGGCCCAAGAAGTCCCCAAGACGGTCCCAAGAGGGCCCTAACACGGCGCAAGAGGCCTCCAAGACGCCCAAGATTTCTTCCAAGACGGCCAAGATGGCCTCCAAGACGGCTAAGATGGCTCCAAGAGGGCCCCAAGACGGCCCAAGAGGCCTCGAAGACGGTCTGCAGTGCTCCTGTGGTCTGCCGTGCTCCTTTGGGGTCTGCCGTGCTCCTGTGGAGTTTGCCGTGCGAACGTGTTGGTCTGCCGTGCTCCTGTGTGGTCTGGCGTGCTCCTGTATGGTCTGCCGTGCTCTTGTGTGGTTTGCCGTGCTCCTGTGTGGTCTGCCGTGCTCCCGTGGGGTCTGCCGTGTCCTGTGTGGTCTGCCGTGCTCCTGTGTGGTCTGCCGTGCTCCGGTGTGGTCTGCCGTGCTCCTTCTTGGTCTGCCGTGCTCATGTGGGGTCTGCCGTGCTCCTGTGCGGTCTGCCGTGCGAACGTGTGGACTGCCGTGCTCATTTGGGGTCTGCCTTTCTCCTTTGTGGTTTGCCGCGCTCCTGTGTGGTCTGCCGTGCTCCTGTGTGGTCAGCAGACCCAGGGCTGAGGGAAGGCTGGAGCAGTGCTCTGGTGGTCCATCACCCGCCCAGCTCCGTCCCCTCCCACTCTGGACCGATCTTGCGGGAAGCTGGCTTGTGGCAGCGCATCGCGCGTCCATAGCGTTCGTGTGCTTGATTTTACCTCCTTTAATGTCTGCTCCACCTCTCCTTGAGACGCAGAAGCCTCCGAGCGCCGGGAGCAGAAATGATGCACTTTCGAAAAATCTGTTTGGATGAGTTTTGTTAGCGCGGCCTCGGAATTCAATTTTTCCGGCGACGGCCAGAGCCGACGCCAGCGCTGGATCCGGCTAGGCCGCCAGCCCAGGTGCCGGCCCGGGCGTTCGGTTCGAGCGCCGGCCTGGGTGCCGGAATCGGCCCGGAAGGGGTTCCAGGGCGCCGGGAGCAGAAAATCAATATTTTCGAAAGAAAAATATGTCTTGGAGTTGCCTTTTTTCCGCACCGCCTCGGAATTCAATTTTCCGGCGCCGGCCGGCGCCGGAACCGGCCCGGGCGCTGGCCCGGGTGCTGGCCCACAAAACGTTAAACTCTTGCTAGGCGTTCGGCTCGAGCGCCGGCCCGGGAAGTTCTCCGATAGCGGCCCGGTATATACGTTTTTCCCGGGCGCCGGGAGCAGAAAATCAATATTTTCGAAAGAAAAATATGTCTTGGGAGTGGCCTTTTTTTTCGGCACCGCCTCGAATGTCTTCATCATTTTCCGGCGCCGGCCGGCGCCGGAACCGGCCCGGGCGCTGGCCCGAGTGCTGGCCCAGGCGTTCGGCTCGAGCGCCGGCCCGGGTGCCGGAAGCGGCCCCGAAGGGGTTCCCGGGCGCCGGGAGCAGAAAATCAATATTTTCGAAAGAAAAATATGTCTTGGAGTGGCCTTTTTTCGGCACCGCCTCGGAATTCAATTTTCCGGCGCCGCCGGAACCGGCCCAGGCTGCCGTGCTCCTGTGTGGTCAGCCGTGCTCCTGAGGCGTCTACGGTGCTCTTTTGGGGTCTGCCGTACTCATTTGGGGTCTGCCGTGCTCCTGTGGTCGGCCGTGCTCTTTTGGGGTCTGCCGCGCGCCTGTGAGATCTGCCGTGCTCCTGTTGGGGAAACGCCAGCGGCGTTCGGGGTACAACAAAAAGGCGCGTTTATGTTGTACCCGCGCGCGGTCTGCCGTGCTCCAGTGGGTTCCGCCGTGCTCCTGTGGCGTCTGCCGTGCTCCTGTGGCGTCTGCCGGGCTCCTGTGTGGTCTGCCGTGCTCCTTTGTGGTCTGCCGTGCTCCTGTGGAGTCTGCCGTGCTCCTGTGTGGTCTGCCGTGCTCTTGTGGTCTGCCGTGCTCATTTGGGATTTGCCGTGCTCATGTGGCGTCTGCCGTACTCCTGTGCGTCGTGTCGTGCGGGGCCTATGAAGGCAAAAGGAAGCCCGAGGCCCACGGGACCCATTGGCCCCAGGGCCTCAAGGGCCAGCCCTGGGGGCCCAAGAGGGGCCTCCGCAGGGGGGGGCGCGGAGCGCCAGACGCGCGAAGCGCACGATTTCAAAGAAATCAAGAAGGCAGCAGAGGCCGCGGCGCGAACGACGCCCATCAAGCCCCACACGCTGCAAGTGCGACATGAGCAGAAGAACTGCCTCACGCACAGAAAGGAAAAGGGTGACGGGGGGCGGACACAACAGAAGGAGAGGATGATGCTGCATCGCACCCCACCGTCACCAACGGCGCGGCGGCGACTCTGCGCCTGCCATCGCGTGCCGACTCAGCCGCGGCCGCCCGCTCATGGAGGCTCGCCTCCCACGGCCGTAGGCGCTCAGCCAGGCCTCACCCCGTGGCCCTCGCGGGGCCAGGCGCCAGCGCCTCCGCCACCGCCTCTGCAGCCGCCGCCGCGCCGCTGGGGGGCCCGCTGCCGTCGCCAGCGGCCTGCCGCCAGGGGCGTCCACGGGGCGGACCCCCAGCCACTGAAGGAAGCGCACCCTGGCATCCATCGGCACCACTTCCTCCTTGCGAAGGCAGGGCACAGTCGCGCCGACTCCCTTGCTGCCGCTGTGGGGCGTGCCAGGAGAGGCCGACATCAACCACTTCTTCGTCGCCTCCTGCGTCCCGCATTCCACGGCAATGGGCCAATGGGCGCTCTGAGCGGGCCAATAGGCGGAGGCTGCCCTTCCCGCTGCAGCTCGGCCATCCACGTCCGCAGGCAGACGTAGTCGTAGCGCCGTATGCAGTCCGACACGATCCGCTGCGACCGCGTCAGCGTGTGGCGCCACCTGTAGTAGGCACGCCTCGCAGGCATGCCAGTCCCCCAGGCCCGCTCGCAGATCTCCTCGGCCATCTCCTCGGCCGTCCTCCCACGCGCCCGCAGCCTGGAGGCGAAGCGCGGCTGGGACAGGATCTGCGTGACGTAGCCGACGCAGTGGTCCATCCACTCGCTGTAGCATTCCATCGTTTCGCCGACTTCGGGAGCCTGGGTCCAGTAGCGCGCCCATCTAGCGACCTGCAGCTCAAGACTGGGCGCGACGCTGCTCCTCGGCTGCGCCGGCTCAGGCCGAGCCGCCACAGAGCCAGGGCCTAGCTCCTTGAGCTTGGGCGCCGCGCCTCTGCTCCCGCCAAGCCTCGCGTACTCCCCGCAGTGGTTGCACGCCATCAGCTCCTGCTTGGCCGCGCCGACTCCGCACCAGCCGAAGGCCATCCCCTGCCAGATGAGGGAGGCTTGCGCCACCCCGCATGATAGCTCCCTCACCGCTTCCAACGTGCCGAAGAGCCAGCGTCTGGCCACCGCGCAGGCTCGGTGCTGCTCCGCACCTGCCTTGGCCCAGCTGTCGGCATGACCGTTGCCGCGGAGGTGGCCCTCCGTGACCTTGACACCCAGCACGTCTCTGGCGGTACAGTGAGCTGCTGCCTTGGTCGCCTTGAGCGTGTCCACGTCCAGCCAGGCGTAGAACCCCCCCCAGAGAAGGGCATTGGGCTTGCTGGCTGCCGTCGCGTGCCTCTTACCCAACGTGAGACAGCTGACCGAAGACGCACAGCCGATGAGGATCTCCTCCACGCACGGGCCCAGGAAGCGAGCAGACATCCTGGAGGCTAAGCAGGACGGGGCGATGAGGGTGCACACCGAAGCCCTCGCGCGTGGCGGCGCAGGAGGCCGCGCAGGCTGCCAACGCCGATGAAGCCTCGAACCAGTCGGAGAGGTGGTCGCAGCCCTCGGCATGGCACGTCGCCTCCGAGGGCCCCAGGAAGTGTCCCCGCACAGCACCGGCCATCCCAACTCCTCGAGGGGCTCAGGCTCCAGGTTGAAGACGGCTAGGAGGACCCACAGGAAGTCGGCAGAGAGGCCCGTCACCTCCGAGATGGCCGAAAACAGGACCAGGTCGGTGCCTCGCGGGCCCGCAGGGTGCTGGACATGCCCAACATCCACACAGCTGAGGCGGTGCCGCAAGGCCGAGGGCAGCGAAAACGCCGACACGTCGGCCTGCAACCCGAACCGCACCAGGAACGCCACGCCTGAGGTCGCATGGGGCCCCTGCTCGCCCGTCAGCGCCGCCTCGGGGAGGAAGGCCACGACGCCCCGGCCGCGGGCCTGGGCCGCCGCACTGGGCAAGCGCTCATGCGGGATCCTCGTCTCCTGCAGCCCCTCCACGTCGGGCCAGTAGTTGCCCGACTTGAAGCTGGCCTCAGCGCCCGACACAGGGCGCGCCGCGCCCCTGGTCGCGGGACCCTCCGCCCCCACCAGGACTGGAGGGGGGACCTGGCCCCACGCTCCAGCGCTCCTCATCGGCGTCGGCGCGCCGCAGGCCAGCACGGGTTGTGGCCGCCGCTGAGGAGGTGGCCGTCCCTCGACCCCTCCGGTTGCCAGCGAGGGGTTCCCCTGCCCTTCACCATCGGGGCCGAGAGCTGCGACGTCGTGGGGCTGAATCCCACCGCTCTCGGTCCCTGACTGGCCGTCGGGGGGCCACCTCGGTGTTCCCGACCGCGCCAGTTGGCTACCTCGGGCAGGGGTTCTCGGCGCCGCCCGCCGCCTGCGAGGGCCGCGGGCGCGCCAGCGGCCGTCACAGCGCCTCCTCCACCTGTCCCAGCAGCTAGGCCTTCGCACGTCCCGAGGGAAGGGCGCTCCGCTGTCCACGACGTCGAGGTCGGCAGAGGAAGCTGGCCACTCCGCCGCTCTCACATCACACGCGGCTCGGCCCGTATCCAGCAGCAGGAGCAACCACAGCAGCCGCAGCCACCAAGGGGTCGCTGTCCGTGAGGGCCGCCCCTTGCTCAGCGAGGGCCTTGGCGAGGCACGACTCCACCAGAGGCCACGTGCCCAGGGTCGCCCCGTGCTGGCCGCGGGCCGCTGCAGGGCCGTAGGGCCCGTCCGCTGCCCTGGCCCGCGGGGCTGGCGGCCCAGCCGCGGTAGGCCCTGACTGCGGGGCTGCAGCGGGCGGTGCGGTCGCGGGCCCCTCAGAGGCCACGATGTCAAGCGGCATGTCGTCGACCTCGGACGCGAGGCCATCGTCCCCGACGCTGTCGCCCCAACGCGTCCTGGCCGAGCTGCTTCGGGGCCTGAGCACCTCGGCGACCGCCTCCTTCTGCGTGTTGAGAATCCCGACGATCTCGGACAGCCTGGGGGGCAGCTCCGAACCGTGCTGCTTGAGGAGGTCCGAAAGGGCGCCGACCTGAGAGAGCAGCCCTTGGACTGCGTCCTCGAGCGGGCACGGAACACCTCCGACGGCCGCGTTGGCCCGCTGGATCGCCTGCTGTGTGACCTTGGCTCTGGTGTCCTCCAGCTCAGCAATCTGACCCGAGACCTCATCCACTCCCGACTCGGCTGCCGACAGCTGCTCCTGCTTCTCCGCGATGAGTTCGCGCAGCTCGGACGCCTGCAGCTGGAGCTTCTCCTTCTTGGTGCGTGCCGCGGCCAGCTGGCGCTCGACCTTCTGAATGGCGTTGGCCTCGATGTGGAGCACCGAGTGGGGGGGGCGCTCCGTCCGCTGGGCTTCCTGGACGGCCAGCTCAAGGGCGACGACCTGGTCCTTGCCCAGCTGGAGGGCGCTCTCCGCCTCACGCTGGAAGTCCGCCGAGAGCCCGAGCGCCAGGGCCCCCTGGAGCTTGTCGACGCGCTCCCTAGCCGCCACGAGCTGCGCCTGGAGCTCTTCGAACTGGGACTTGGCCTCTCCCCGAGGCCGCGCACGCCGTGCCCTGCAGTTGGGGGTGCTGCTGGGCGCGGTGCTCCCAGAGAGGGCCCGCTGGGAGGCCGAGCGCCTCGCAGCCCGCTGCTCGGCCCTCCCCCTGGGTTGCTGCACGAACCCGTCAGCGTCCACTCTCGGGGGGCCCTTGTCGGTACGGTACTCCTTCGTCCATGGGGGAGCACTGGAGCCACACACCTTGCACGACCAGCGCTTGTCACACCAGTTCCAAGCGTTGCAGCCACGCTTAGCACACAGCCAGTACGCCCGCCTGGCCAGCCCCGAGGCACCCACCGACATGGCGGCACGCCGCGAGACTGACTGCTGCTCGGCCGAAACACTCGGCCTTGCAGGAACGAGAAGAACCAAAATTGGCGAAGCTTCTGCTGGCTCTTGGCGAAGCGCCCCTCGCGCTCAAGAACGCCCGACGGACTCGCGGTCGTCGGGTGCGCCATGGCCTTGAGCCAAAATGGCTACGGACCCGTACTCCTGTGTGGTCTGCCGTGCTCCGGTGGTCTGCCTTGCTACTGTGGGGTCTGCCGTGCTCCTGTGTGGTCTGCCGTGCTCCTGTGGTTTGCCTTGCTCCTGTGTGGTCTGCCGTGCTCCTTTTGGGTCTGCTCTGCCGTGCTCCTGTGGGGTCTGCCGTGCTCCTGTGGGGTCTGCCGTGCTCTTGTGGGGTCTGCCGTGCTCTTGTGTGGTCGGCCGTGCTCCTTTGTGGTCTGCCGTGCTCCTGTGTGGTCTGCCGTGCTCCTGTGTGGCCTGCCGTGCTCTTGTGTGGCCTGCCGTGCTCCTGTTGGTCTGCCGTGCTCTTCTGTGGTCTGCCGTGCTCCTATGGGGTCTGCCGTTGTTCGGCCGTCTTGAGGGCACTCTTAGGGCATAGTCTGCCGTGCTCCTCGTCTTGGTCTGCCGTGCTCCTCGTCTTGATTGTCTAACCGCGCTATCTGGCACCTAGCCCACCAGCATCTGGCACCCAGGAATTAAGGTTCATAACTGATAATAAAATCCTCGCGCGTCGTCCTCGCCAGAGGTGGTACTGCCCTCCTAGGCCCTCCTCCAGGCCCTCCTCCAGGCCCTCCTCCACCTCGCCCATGGGCCCTCCTAGGCCCTCCTCGCCCTAGAGTCGCCCTCGCCCTCCTAGGCCCTCCTCCTCCTCCACCTCGCCCATGGGTGCCCACACTCGCTCTCTCCCTCACGCAGTCCCATCGCCCCCCTCGCCATCGTCGTCTTCGTCGTCATCATCATCATCACCGCCACCATCATCCCGACACCCCCTTCTTCTCCCTCCTTCCCATATCTTCCGCTCTTCTTTTTTCTTCTCGACATCTAACCAGGTCTGTCATGGGCTCTGTTTGGGCTGCTGCACTGCGTCCTCATCTAGCCCCGCCTCCTCATCATATCCTAGCCCCGCGCTGCTGCTGGCGACTCACTCACTGCATGAGGATCTTCACCCTGCGCACGCGCCGGTAGGTCCCATTGCTAGAGTACTGGTAATGCTCGTCGCCGTCGTAGCCCCCTGTGCCGAAAACCACGGTGACGTCGTGGTCGAAGTAGTAGTCGGTCTGAAACTGAAACCACTTAGCTCCGGACTGGTAGGCGGCCTCAGTAGCCTTGGAGTGTAGCCCCAGAAATCCACCCAAGCGCCATCCACCCAGGAATCCTCACAGCCCCAGCGGCTTTCAGCGAACTGCCAAGTGATGGCAGTAGCCTCGTCGTTGCTGATGATGCGCTTCGCATTATTAGCCCCCCACCAGCAGTTCCAGCGGCAGCAGCCCGCCCAGCACATCGTTTAGCGCCTAGTTGTAGCGCCCAGTATGTTAGCGCCTGGCGTGCGTCAGGCCAGCAGCTTGAGCCACTAGATGCAACCAGCAGCAGCAGCAGCGGGCGCAAGGGGCGCAGCGGCGGCGGCGGAAAGGGGGGGCATCTCGTTGGGGGCTATAATATTTGCGAAGGGGGGGGGTCGACGACGCCAGGGGGGGGCTATGTGGGTGGCAAGCCCACGAGCATACGGCACGTCCGTCCATAGGGCCCTCGCCACAGCAGGCATCGCCATATACCAAGCAACCCATCAGGTCGTCCTGGACCATGGGGCCCTGGCCCACCCATGGAGCCCTCGCCCTCCGCCGCGACCTTCGCAGAGACTCCGACATTCATGGGCTCCTCGCCCACAACCGCCCTCCTCCTCAGCCTCCTCCTCCTCCCACTCCTCCGACTCCTCCTCGCCTCCTCCTCCCCCTCCCCCTGGTCACCGCCATCGTCATCGCACCCATCGCCATCGCCATCGCCATCACCCTCCCCGCTCATCGCTATCGTCGCCATCATCATCACAATAATCATCCACCTCTCGTCGCTCTCCCCCCTCCTCCTCCCCCTTCCCCCCCCCCTGCTTCTTCCTCATCGCCACTGCCGCATAATGATTAATAATCCTTTGCTGCGTCGGCATCAGCATTATTGCAACCGCTGTTGCCCCCGCCATGACAGGCCGCCGTTGCTTTCCGCATCGCCTTCTTTTCGTCACCATCGCCATCATCACCACAGCATAATGATCACCGGATCGTGTTCCTCATTATTTGTTTTTTTTTTTGCTCTGCATCACGATCCGAACAGTGCCCCTCTTCTTCCTTCTACCCCCCCATCCTCGACCTCCTCCACTTCTTCCTCCACCTCCTCCTCCCTCCCCCCCTTTTCCTCCTCCTCTCCTTCCTCCCCCTTTTCCTCCTCTCCCTCCTCCCTCCGTCCTCCCCCATCCTCCTCCTCCTACTACTCTCGTCCTCCTCCTCCCCGTTCTCCTCCGCCTCCATCCCCCTCCCTCTCCTTCCTCCCCCTGCTCCTCCCTGTTCCCTTCCCTTGCTCCTCCTCCTCTTCAACCTTCTCCTCCTTCCTCCTCCTCCTCTCCCTCCTCCTCCTCCATCTCCTCGTCCACCACCTCCAGTGCAGCGCGCGCTGACAAAGCTGCCCCTGGCGCGAGCCCCCCTGAGCCTGCCCGAGGCTTGGTGGGGTAGCTGCAGGCGGGGGGGCATCCTCCACCATGGCTCACATGCAGAAGACGGAGCTCTGCCGGTTCAGAAGTGAAAATTTCCCCAGGCAGGGGGATGGGATGGGGGCGGGACGGACGACGACGGAGCCCATCATCCCGCCCCCGCCCCGCCCCCCCTGCCGGGGGTAAGTTTCACTTCTATGAGGTTCTATTGGAACAGCTACAGCGGGGCTAATATGCGCTGCAGCCGCGGCGACCGCTGCGGGCGCCCTTCCCGCGATGGGCCAGGCAGGGCGGACAGGAAGGCTTGAGGTGGGACGGCGTCTTGGGCCTGCAGGGCCCAGTGGAGGGTGGTCTGGCCGGCCTCCGCCTGCTGCTGCTGCTGCTGTTGCTGCTCCCCCCACTGGAGTGAGGAGGAAAGGGGCGGTGGGACGAGAGGGGCCCCCCCCTGACGATGAGACGACTACCATGCTTTTTATACCCGAAGGCTAGGGGCAAGAAACAGTACCGAGTTCAAAGGCAAACAAGACGACGCGTGAAGAATCATCTTCTCGCTCTCCCCATCCGCGGGCTTCAGCAACACCGCGCCGGTGAAATGCATGATGCGTGGGCTTATATCCCTCGCGGCCCCAGGGGGCTTATAATGCGTGAACACACAGAAACAAAGGGCGGGCCCCATGGGGGGCATCATCCACAGGCAGGGGGATGCGCTTGTCCAAGGCAAGCGCATATTCAATTAAATGAGGAGGAGGAGCAGGAGGAGGGGCCAGGAAGAGAGAGGAGCAGGAGCAGGAAGAAAGAATCAAGTCATATTTGATATCTGACTGAAGTACATGCAGTATTTGCACGCGGCAGCAGTGTATGCATCATATACATGTTCACCACCCATGCATATACATATTTGTGTACATATACGTATTCACATGCATACGTTGGCATTTACATAATATGTTCGTCTGATGTTGTTACGCGCGGGTCCCTGCGACAACTCAGAAGCATATGCATATACGCGTACTGACACATGTGTAAACACACGCGCACATCATGCACATACTACCTCGACATGCACACCACACACATCACATACACGTGCAGTGCCAGGAACATCGCCGGAAACGCCAGGGAAAGCCCCGCCCCATGGCCCAAAGACAGCCCAAGACAGGCTGGCCCAGCCAAGACGCGAGAATAGTTGCCATTGCAATGGGGGGGGCTAACTAAGAAGTCAGGAGGGCAGCTGAGTTGTTGCCCTGGGGGGCGGGGGGGGGGCGGGCGTTCCCAGGTGCGCCCACTCGATGGACGAGCTCATGGTCGCCCCATGGAACGCGACCCGTGGCATCCACTACAAGATAGCATGGGCGCTCTGCGCACCCCCGCCGCCCCGCCGCCTGCCGGGCCTGGGGCATCATGCGCGCTCGCATTGATTGGCGCGTAGCGCAACGCAGGACGAGGCCGCCACCTCCGGAAGAACCCGCGCGGGGGGCTAAGCGGGCGAAGCGACAGGAACGCAGGCGATTGGTGGGCGGGGGG
>CAUYUJ010010160.1:0-25000 GCA_963575745.1 Prorocentrum cordatum
GGCATCTCTTCCACCTGGGCCTGGCGCTCCCCGCTGGCGGCGGGGGCCGAACTCAGCACGAAGGTGGGGAGGTGTCCAGCCGCCGCCGCCCACGGCGCCCTCTCGCACGCCGCCCGGAAGCTGGCCGCGCTCGTGGAGTCCACCACCAGCAGCAGACATGCCGTGGCGCGCGTCGTGCCGGCGGCCAGGCCGCAGAACTCGGCCAGCGAGGCCGCTGGTGGCACCTCCGAGAAGAAGACCTCCACCGACCAGGCGCCGCGCAGCGGGTCGTGCAGCACGCAGGAGCAGGGCCCCGGCCCCTCGCGCCCGAGCTCAGGCCCAGACCTCCGACGTCTTGAAGAAATCGAGACAGAGGTTCTTCGCCGTCTTGGTCGCTCGGGGCCCTCGCCAGGCCCTCGCCAGGCCCCGGGACCATCAAAGAACGGCTCGGGGTGGAAACCCGGCTCCCGGCAAGGACCTTTGGGGAGCCACGCTGCGATAAAAGCACGACGTCGGGGGCCTTGAGCATCGGTGAACCGATCCCCATCCCCACCAGCGTGGGCTGGGTGCCCCACTGGCCGATTCACCCCCCTGGATTGGGGATGTAAGGCTGCTCTCCTCGGGCTCCGAGGGGCATGTCCCCAACCGAGGTGGCGAGGCGGTGGGGCTCGAGGTGTGGATGGGGACGGGGAGGGGGATCGGGCAAACGATGCCGAGGTCGGGGCCTCGCGCCCGAGCTCAGAGGCCCCGCAGCAGAGGTCGACCACGCGCGACTGGCCCGAGCGCGGGCCGCCCACCACGAAGGCCCGCACCGCGAGGGAGGCCGGGGGCAGCGGGCACTCCGCCGCTGGGGCCTCGCTCGCGCGCGAGGCGGGCCCCGCTGCCCACGGGTCCATGCGCCTTGGGCCCAGCACGAGCTCGGAGGGTGGCGATAGAGGTGGGAGGCGCGAGCAGGTCGGGCCTGTCCCCCTACAGGGGGAGCTTGGGACGAAAAATTAAACACAGTCAAAAAATACCCCCCAAAAATGCTAGAAAATTGTCGACAAATCGTCCCCAGGCTATTGTTTGACTAACTATTTGGGGATATTTCCCCTGTAGAGGGACACGCCCGACATAAGAGCACGGACATACTACACAACCCTCGTCAAAATCAACCTCAAAAGCGTCCTACGTGGCTAAATTGTTTGTGGGGAGACACTGGCCAGAGTAGCGGTGGCTGCGAGGTATTTTTGTATGCGCCGCCCCTCCAATGTCGGTCATCATCGAACTTCCGAGTCGTTCCCGGTCAGGCCACTTTTGCCCTGGCCCCGACATTGGAGAGGCGTCCATCGACATTGAAGGGCGCGCCGACATCGCAGGGGCGTGGTCGCCATTTTTCAAGTTAATTTTGACGAGGGTACTAGTACTGTGTGTCCTCCTTGGAGGCGCGCGCACGACCCGAGCATATATAGTATACCCATATTGTAGTGTAGTATCGCTTCTACCAGCGGTGCGGCCAGAAAGCGCCCGCCACAGCGCATGTACTATGAGATTTCTCGGCGCGCGTCGCCCCTGGGGGGGCGACGCACACATAGTATTACACCAAAGAAAAACCCCAATCAGTGGATGGTTTTCGGTGAGGAGATCGACCGGGAACCCGGACCCAGAACCCACCGAAATCGGCCCGGAACCAATAACCGGGAACCCAGGGACCCGGAACAGGGAACCCGTGAACCCAGCCTGCTACACGATCGGCGGGAAACTTTCGCCAAGTCTTTCAACTTCTGCTAGGACCCCTTCAGTGCAAGCACTGCTTGGGGAATAAATATGTTGGGGTGACGCCGAAGAGATGGCACTCCCCTCTCGCGTGACAGGGGCAACCGCGGCCGCGGTGGCGGCTCTGGCGAGGGCGGCCGAGGATGAGACGACAGATCGGGGCCCCCGCGCCGATGACTTCTGGACTCCTCCGCTGGGCCGTCATCTGGACCAATTGCCGCACGCGACGTTCTTACTCCGAAGCGTCTGACAAAACGACCAGTGCTCAACATCGTGGCCTACCCGATGCCGGCGACCAGAAAGCGCGGCGAGGTCGGCGGGATGAGAACAGGCTCGTCCAGATTCGCCCGCCCCGCTGGGGAGCGTGAGTGGTGCTCAAACGATGCAGCTGTGGAGGTCCCGAGGTCCGAAACTCGTCAGCCTGCCGGCCGCAGCGCGCGGGTGGTGCAGGCGCGCAGTGCCGCACAGCCCCACTGTGGAGATCCCTGCGTGCTCTCGACGAGCCCTTGACGCTGCCGGAAGCCTCGGCCTGTCGACGTTTTCCGACCTGGGAGGGTGCGGGCGGCCCACGGGGGGGGAAGGGCCCCCTGGCAAGCCCCGCGGAGGCTCCTGGGATGGCAGGCTCCTGGGATGCCGGATGCCCCTTAGAATCCCCCTATGACACGCCTCGGGGGCCGTGGACAGCCCTTGGGAGATCCCTGGGCAGCTCCTGGGAAGCCGCTGGGCTCTCGGGAAGCCCTTGAAGAGCCTCTCGGGGCACCCTGAGCGGTCCCCGCAAGCTCCTCGAAGACCCACAGGAAAACCTCTGGGGAGCCCTCGAAAACCCGGGCGGGGCGCCGCATGCGAACCCTGCCACTCGGGCCTTCGGTGGAGCTCCCCATGTGGCCACGAAACGTGTCAGGGGTGTGCCGAAAAGGACATGCGGTGGGCGCGGAGCCACGTGCGAACCCTGCCACTGGGACCTTCGGTGGAGCTCCCATGGAGCCACGAAATGTGTGAGCAGTGTGCCGAAATAGACATGCGGTGGGCAGGGAGCAGCATGCGAAACCTGCCACCGGGGCCGTCGGTGGAGCTCCCTAGGGGGCCACGAAAAGTGTGTGGGGTGTGCAGGGAGTGGAGGAGGAGGGGGAGGAGGAGAGGAGGAGACGACGCGGGACGCTGTCTCTTCAAGACGAGGACCCCACACCACAGGATGGTTGGGAAAAAACATTCTCGAGCTGTAAGCACGTCCTTCACAGGCGCAAGCGAGCCCCATGGCAATGAGAGAAGGGGAGGGGAATCCGGGATCCTAAATTATCCCGGCAAAGCAACCTAACAGCGATGTGTATAAGCATATCTGGAAGCATTCCCCTTAAGATTCAGGTGAGAGAATCCAGTGGTAGAATTCTGCTGTTCTCGCAGTCGCAGTCGCATTCGCAATGACAGTCGCAGTGGCAACGGCCTTAGGATCCAATGGAACCCTTAGGAAACCTTAGGAATCCTTAGGAATCCTGATTCCTAGGGATTCCTAGGGGTTCCTAAGGATTCCTAGGAAATCCTAAGGATTCCTAAGGATTCCTGAGGATGCTTTACTATGCCTAGGGATTCCTAAGGATGCCTACGGATTCCTAAGGATTCCTAGGGATTCCTAAGGATTCCTATGGATTCCTACGGATGCCTCAGCAGCCTGCCTCAGTTTCAGCCTGCCTCGGTTTGCCTCAGCCTCAGCCTCGGCCTGCCTCGGCCTCAGCCTCAGCCTGCCTCAGCCTCAGCCTCAGCCTCAGCCTGCCTCTGCCTCAGCCTGCGTCAGCCTCAGCCTCAGCCTGCCTCAGCCTCAGCCTGCCTCAGCCTCAGCCTCAGCCTCAGCCTCAGCCTCAGCCTGCCTCGGCGTGCCTCAGCCTCAGCCTCAGCCCCAGCCTCAGCCTCAGCCTCAGCCTGCCTCGGCCTCAGCCTGCCTCGGCCTCAGCCTGCCTCAGCCTCCCCTCTTCCGCCCCCCCCCCCTCCCCCCCCCATTCAGCCTCACCTTGTCTCAGCTTCGGCCTGCCTCGGCCTCATCCTCAGACTCAGCCTCAGTCTCAGCCTGTCTCGGCCTGAGCCTTGCCCTCGGCCTAGTCTCAGCCGCCTCAGCCTCAGCCTGCCTCAAGCATCGGCCTCAGCCTTTGGTCTCAGCCTCTCAGCCCTCAGGCCTTCAGGCCTCAGCCTCAGCCTACCTCAGCCTCAGCCTCAGCCTGTCTCAGCCTCAGCCTGCCTCAGCATCAGCCTCAGCCTCAGCCTCAGCCTCTTATCCCAACATTATCAACTCACCTGTACCCGTGCCCTTTACCCCCTCCCTCCCCCTTCCTCCCACAGCCCCCCCCACCCCCCAGCCTGCCTCAGCCTCAGCCTCAGCCTGCATCAGCCTCAGCCCCAGCCTGCCTCAGCCGCAGCTTGCCTCAGCCTCAGCCCCAGATTCAGCCTCAGCCTCAGCCTGCCTCAGCCTGAGCCTCAGCCTCAGCCTGCCTGGGCTTGCCTCAGCCTCAGCCTCAGCCTGCCTCGGCCTCAGCCTCAGCCTCAGCCTCAGCCTGCCTTAGCCTCAGAGTCAGCCTCTCAGTCTCAGCCTGCATCAGCCTCAGCCTCAGCCTCAGGCCTGCCTCGGCCTCAGTCTCAGCCTGCCTCAGCCTCAGCCTCAGCCTGCCTCAGCCTCAGCCTCAGCCTGCCTTGGCCTCACCCTGCGTCAGCCTCAGTCTCAGCCTGCCTCAGCCTCAGCCTGCCTCAGCCTCAGCCTGCCTCGGCGTGCCTCAGCCTCAGCCTCAGCCTACCTCGGCCTCAGCCTGCCTCGGCCTCAGCCTGCCTCAGCTCGGGCATTGACAATATGGCACGGACTGGTGTTCTGGGAACACGAAGATCACGAAGTGGGAGAGAGCGTGATCCACCGCCGCTTTACTGTGGAAAATTGCCAACTTTTTCCTCCGGAACCCGGGGGTCGCCCCCCCCCCCTCCGAAAATCCCCCCCCCCTGCTGGACCCACCCCCCCTTCCCCCGCGGCAAAACCTCCCCCTCCCCTAACCCCTCCCCCCCCCCTCCCCCTCGAAAACCGGGGGGGGGTCACTACCGGTTCGAACTCCTCCACCCCCCCCCCTCCGGATCCGGAAAACCGGGGGGGGTCACTACCGGTTGGAACCCCCCCCCACCCCCCCCCCCCGAAACCGGGGAGGGGGATCCTTACCCAGTCCCGGGGGCGGGGTTC
Organism: Prorocentrum cordatum; assembly: GCA_963575745.1. NCBI lineage: Eukaryota > Dinophyceae > Prorocentrales > Prorocentraceae > Prorocentrum > Prorocentrum cordatum. The sequence continues at coordinate 4,940 of CAUYUJ010010160.1, forward strand.
GAAACCCCTCCCCACCCCCCCACTCACCGGCCAGCAAACGACTTCCCGCCCCTACCACCGTCCGCATCACATCCTCCACTGTTGTTCCCAGCACCACTGTCCTCACCACCACTGTCCCCACTGTGTCCCCACCAGTGCCCCCACCACTGTCGCACTGTCCCCACTGTCCCCACCACTGTTCCCACCACGGTTCCACTCTCCCCACTGTCTCCACGGCCCCAACCACTGCCCGACTATCCCCACTGTCCCCACTGTCCCACCGACTCCGCCGCTGTCCCACTGAGCTGTCCCACTGTTCCCACCACTGTCCCCACTGTCCCCACCACTGTCCCCACTGTACCTCTGTCCCATTGTCCCACCGCCGTCCTCGCCACCGCCTTCACCACTGTCCCCACCACCATTGTACCCTCCACTGTCCCATTGTTTCCACCTCATTCCCACTGTGCCCACACCACTGTCACCACCACCACCGTCCCCACCACTGTCCACTGTCCCCCCTGTTCCCACCATTGTCCTCACCACTGTCCCCACCACTACCGGCCCTCTACTGTCCCACTGTCCCACTGTCCCCACCACTGTCCCGCTGTCCCCTCACCACTGTCCCACCAACACCGTCCCCACCTCTGTCCGCACCCCCACTGGGTTTTCGAGAGGGGGGGGGGAGGGGTTCGAACCGGTAGTGACCCCCCCCCCTTTTCATGATGAGCTGGGGGGGGGGGGGGGAGGGGTTCGAACGGTAGTGACCCCCCCGGGTTTTCCGGAGGGGGGGGGGGGGAGGGGTTCGAACCGGTAGTGACCCCCCCCGGTTTTCCGCCAAGCAGCGGTAGAACACGCTCTTTCCGAAGTGGCCGACAGTTGGCTCGGGGCAATGAAAATATGGTACAGGAATTGGTGTTCTGGGAACACGAAGAACACGAAGTGGCCTACAGTTGGCTCCGGGCATTCAAAATGTGGCCTGGGAATGGTGTTCTGGGAACACGAAGAACACGAAGTGGCCTACAGCTCGCTCTGGGCATTCAACATGTGGCCTGGAAACGGTGTTCTGGGCCACGAAGAAACCACGAAAGTGGCTTTACAGTTGGCTTCCGGCATTCAAAATGTGGCCTGGGAATGGTGTTCTGGGAAACTCGAAGAACACGAAGTGGCTTACAGTTGGCTCCGGGCATTCAAAATGTGGCCTGGGAATGGTGTTCTGGGAACACGAAGAACACGAAGTGGCCTACAGTTGGCTCCGGGCATTCAAAATGTGGCCTGGGAATGGTGTTCTGAGGGATCCCCGGATCCTCCCCGGCACCCGCCCAGACACCCCTGGGGAGTGTTTGGGGTCCCCGGATTCTCCCCGGCATCCGCCCAGACCCCCCTGGGGAGTCAAGATGCTCTCTTTTGAGCCCACTAGAAACCTATCAGTCTTCGCTGTTAGGTCAAAAAAAGTCTGGTCAGCGTTCGGTTAGGCCAGAGTCCATCCAGGTAAAGACCAGGGGGCCCGAGTACTGACCTGGCTCGTTATGTCCCTGAGGCGGCAGTGCCACGGCTGATTAGCCAGGTCAGTGCGCGGACGTATCCAGTGGCACTCAAGCAGCTCCCTGGGAGCCCAGCGCTGACATGACTTTCCCTCCGTTCCTCAAGGAAGGGGGAGGGTAGGAGGGGTGGGGGGGACGAAACAAGACGCAGCTCAGCCCCAGGGAAGCTGGCAACACACATGGCTGGATTCACACACGTGTGGAACATCTGAGGGCCGCGCGCCGGGTACACACGCGGAGGGCCGGCGTGCACGGCCGTGCGAGGCCCGGGCGTCGCAAGGACATGCGGCCACACGTGCACCCAGCTCTCGCCCAGGCCCGCCGCGCCGTGTGCGCGCGGGGGGGCACCCCCCCGACGCCGGCGCTGCTCTCAGGGGGCGGAGGCGGGGAATACTGCAGTCATCGGCCTGACCTAAGGAACGATAAATAAGGAACGAAGCCCCTTTTTATCCCAAGGAAAAACGCATAAGGAACGATAAATAATAGATAACGCATACGGAACTGTAAATACCGCATGTAAAATCAGGAACGACCGAGCCCCTTTTGAAAAGTAAGTGTTCCTTAGTCAAGCCGCTCACTCTACGAGGGCTGGGGCCCCCGTCCAGGGCCCCTGATGTAAGTCGGGCACGTCCCTCTACCCGAGGAATACTCAGAAATCGTCCCCCCCAAAAAAAAAATCTGGGGAGGATCTTTGAACTTTTGTCGACAGCGTCCGACCTGACCCCAGATCTGGGCGAGGCCGGCGCGCCACTACCCGAAGCTGCCTGGCGGACTGGGAGTCGACCGGTGTTTCTCCGCCGGCGCCCACGTGCGCACCACTCGGGGAGCAGAGACGGCCTCGACGACTTTTTTGTTTTGCTTCGCGGGTCGAGAGCGCTCCTCTGTCGTCCTGTGTCTTTGCTCTCCTTCGACGCAACTCGCGTGTGATATTTGACTCCGCATTTTTCAGCGGGCACGCAGACGCGCCGATCTGCCCGCAGCCTACGACTCCGACCGACCGACCGACCGGGTCGAGAGCGCACCTCTTCCGGTCGAAGCTGAGCGGGCCGCGCGAAGCCCGAATGCAACAGCGGCCTCGACGACACGCCGCCGTGGGGGACCCGTCAGCGTGCTGCGGAGTAGCGCTTCACCGGTCCCCATGCCCAGCGGCGGGGCCTGGGCCCCCACTGGCCGATTCGCCCCCGCGGAGGGGGCTCTGGGCCGTTCCCCTCGAGCTTCGAGGGGCGCGTCCCCGGCTGGGGTGGTGATCTGGTGGGGGTCCCGAAGGGGACGGGGATGGGGCCGGGGATGTTGAAGCACCAGGCCTTGGGTCAGAACGGAGGAGCAAGACGCCGACGGGCCGACGAGCCTCCAGCGGCGGCGCGTCGTTGAGACTCCTCCTCTCCTGAGCATCCGGCGTCCTGGTATGCCCCCTTGGGGGCAGGCATGCCGACTCTTCCTTGGCGAAGCTTCAAGCTGCGCACAGACGGCCCCCCCCCCGGATCGTCCCAGCCCCCTGAGCAGTCTGGGGCGGTCACAGCTGACTACCTGCCAGGCCGCCCCAGCCTAACCCGAATACCCCAATTTCGGGTTTTGGGGGGGGGGGACGGGCTTAGTATGTGTGTGCGTGTGTTCCCTTGTTCCCCGACCCCCTCCCACTGGAAATGGAGGGCAAATCGGGGCCGTCGGGTTGGGTTGGGGTGGTTAAGTGGGCGGTGGACAGCACCCGGGCGCCGCTGCTGGCGGCGCCCCTGGGGCGCTCCGCGCCCCAGGGTTGAAGCGTTGAGACCGCCCCAGACTACGCAGGCGGCCTTTCGAGGCCGGCTGGGAATACTCGGGGGGTCAGCTGAGGCTAGCGGGGACACCCTGGAGGGGCACGGTTGCCCCGGGGGCCGTAGGCGACCCGGGGAGGAGGAGGAGGATGAGGAGGAGGAGGAGGAGGAGGAGGAGGACGAGGAGGAGGAGGAGGAGGTGGAGGAGGGGGAGGAGGAGGAGGAGGAGGAGGAGGGGAGGAGGAGGAGGAGGAGGAGGAGGAGGAGGAGGAGGAGGAGGAGGAGGAGGAGGAGGAGGAGGAGGAGGAGGAGGGGATTAGGTTAGGCACGCCACTAGACCCGCCACCCCGAGCAGGCACAGAAGCCCCCACTCGACATGGCGAGCCCGTGGATTTCTCTCTCAGTCAGTTCCACCGCCGCTCGACGGCCCTCTGGCCAGCGAGGGCCCACTCCTTGGTGCCAGCACTGGCACACAAGGGTTCACGTCGGCGGGCCTGCGAGCGGCGGCGGCGACGGCAGGCGCACAGGGCTGCGCCTGCGACACGCCGCTGGCGGTGAACTCCACGACGTCCTCCTCGTAGAGCTCCAGCTCGAAGTACACATTGCGGCCTAACCCCTCGCCGCGCAGGGGAAAATTGTGGCCTAACCCCTCGCCACGCGGGGGAAAAACGCGGTCTAACCCATCACCGCGCTGGGGTTGGTGGCCTAACCCCTCGCCACGCAGGGGGAGCCTACGGTTTAACCCCTCACCGTGCTGGGGATCGCCTGACCCCGCAGTCACGCCCTGCGAGGGTCGGCTGCGGTCTAACCCCTCACCGCGCTGGGGTTCGACGTACTGCTTTCCGAACTGCTCCCTCTCGTTGACGCGGTCTAACCCCTCACCGCGCTGGGGTGCTTTCCTCCACTCGGAGCGGTCGTCGGGCTGTCCCTCACTCTTGGAGATCGGCGGGTCGTGGTGCTCAAAGGGCCGCACCCCCACTATCTCCTGTCCATCGTGACGCCGCCCTTCGACCCTTTGTTCTCCTTCGCCTCGAGGGAGTCCTTCATCGTCGATACGGCCTAACCCCTCGCCGTGCTGGGGTGCAGTGTCGTCGTCCTCCTCGTAGAGCTCGAGCTCGATGTAGTCGCCTGCCGCGGCCCTGGCTAACCTGCTCGAGCACGCCAGTGTATGTTCCCATCGGCCTAACCCCTCGCCGCGCTGGGGAGCATCGTGGCCTAACCCCTCGCCACGCAGGGGAACATTGTGGCCTAACCCCTCGCCACGCAGGGGAAAACCGCGGTCTAACCCTTCACCGCGCTGGGGTTTGTGGCCTAACCCCTCGCCACGCAGGGGGAGCCTACGGTCTAACCCCTCACCGTGCTGGGGATCGCCTGACCCCGCAGCCTCGCCCTGCGAGGGTCGGCTGCGGTCTAACCCCTCACCGCGCTGGGGTGCGACGTACTGCTTTCCGTACTGCTCCCTCTCGTTGACGCGGTCTAACCCCTCACCGCGCTGGGGTGCTTTGCTCCACTCGGAGCGGTCGTCGGGCTGTCCCTGGCTCGTGGAGATCGGGTCGTGGTGCTCATGGGGGCGCACCCCCACTATCTCCTGTCCATCATGACGCCGCCCTTCGACCCTTTGTTCTCCTTCGCCTCGAAGGAGTCCTTCATCGTCGATACGGCCTAACCCCTCGCCGTGCTGGGGTGCAGTGTCGTCGTCCTCCTCGTAGAGCTCGAGCTCGATGTAGTCGCCTGCCGCAGCCCTGGCTAACCTGCTCGAGCACGCCAGTGTGTGTTCCCATCGGCCTAACCCCTCGCCGCGCTGGGGAGCATCGTGGCCTAACCCCTCGCCACGCCGGGGTCCCTCACCCGCTGGGCTTGATGCTGCCGCCGATGCGCTTGTCGCCGTGGAGACTCTGCACGTCCTTCTTGCAGGTGACGTGGTATCCGTACTCCCTGCAGTCGCCCGCTCAAGCTTGCAACACCAGCTGCCGCGACTGAGGCCAGCTTCCACGGGGTCTCCTGCTTGATGATCGTCATCTGATTCAGGCCGTCGTGGGGGTGGCGGCCTTTGTCCGTCTGGCGCCCGATCTCCTAACGCCCTGCGGAACATGGCTCGTAGCCGTGCAAGTTCACGCCGATGCCGATGAGCCAATCTACGATACTCTTCGGGTACTGTCTCTGGCGCATGGAGTCGTTCGTAGAACTCATCCCTTCTCGCCGTAGTTTGTCTCCACGCACTTCCGCACTGCTGCTCGATGATCTGTTGCATCGTCTGCCCTGGGAACCAGCGCGTCAATGTGCGGCACAGGGGGTGATTGTTCTCGTCGGTGAGCATCTGCGTGAGCATCGCTACGCACCACTCCTGCCAGCTGTCGCTGTCTCTGGCCAAGCACGTAAGATCGTCGTACCACAGTGTTGCCCATTCTCTAAGATCAGCACGCATGTCGGCATAATCTTGTGGCCCCGTGTCCTCAACGATCGGCGGTAGTCCCATCGCGCCTGGATCCTGATCCAATACTCCATTGCTGTCGTCCATCCTGCAATAGTCGTCGTGGTTATGGCTGTCCACTACGTTCTGACTCCCCCCACGGTCGGTACTTTCAGCACTCGCGGCCAAAGGGGCTGCGTGCATCCAGTGCGTGCCGTGGGGGGCAGATTCCGATCCAGCTGCATGACGACGATCTGTACGGTCTAACCCCTCACCGTGCTGGGGTGTGAAGTGGCCTAACCCCTCGCCACGCTGGGGTACGCCTCGGATTGACTCCTCCCCGCGCGAGGGCGCTTCGCTGAAGAAATCGTCGATGTCCCTCTGCACCTCGGGGTCGTCGTAATCCTCCAACTCCTGTGACCTCGGCTCAGGCAGAGGCTCGCACTCGCAATCTGTTGGGTGTACCGCTGCTGGCCGAATACTTGCCACTGGTGTCTTTCTCGCAATCCGTCTCGGTCGGGGTGTAGGGTGTGGTACTGGAAGGGGGCACATTCCCAACCGAAGGGCCGCCGTACTCATGCGGCGCTAGCCGTTCTTGATCATGTAGCTCACGCACCTACCTAGCTATTTGAGCCTCTTGTGCAGCTCGCGGTGGTTCTTTCCTGTAGCCAGGGTAGCGTCCATCCCGAATCTTGTTGAGCGCATCCTGCCCGTACTTGGTGATCGTCTCGCTGCACTGCTCGCGTAGCCGTTTCCCAATGGTCGTTCCATGTGCTGCGCACCGCGCACAGAATAGCAGTCCGTACCGCACCCATTCACTGACCACGTGGCTGCAATGTATCTTGCCATTGCCCATGAACCTGTCGCCCTTTACCTCGACTATCTCGTTGGCCGTGCTGTATGTAGCGTTGCATTCCGTCATGGCAAACTCTTGCAGGGCGTCCGCTGTTATGTACTGTCTGCAGGCTGTGCAAAACCACTTATTCTTGAGCCTGACCATATCGTGCTGCTTCATCTTGCCGACGACTTCCTTTACTCGGTCCCTCTTGGCTTTGGGCTTGGCTGTGGAGGGCCTCTCAGCGCACCAGGGGTCAATGTTCGCCGTGTCCGCCAAGGCCTGCCTCGCTCGTAATCGTACATGGGCACAGATCGCATCCCATTCGTCTGTCCGTGGTATTGGCGTGCACACTCTTTCCCAAGAAGCTTCTGCCGCCACCGTAGCTAATGCGTCTGCAAAGCTGTTGCCCATCGCGAAAATCGGGTTGACTAGCTCAACCTCGTCCTCGTCCTGGTGCGACGGGGTCCACTCCACCGCGATGTGTCTGGGGGACGTGTCCATCACCGCCCTCTTGATGCGTGCCCATAAATCCGCGTTCTTCCCTCGCCCAGGGTCTTGAGCTCTGCCTTTTGTCCAAGCTGTGAGGAGCGGGTAGTGGTCCGTGACGTAAACAATGTCTCCTCTCGTTTCCTCTATGGCGATCGCGAAGGCCGTGATCTCTGCCCGCGGTACGGTTTGACGCCGTCCTGGTAGGTCTGCCATCGTACCTGCTGACATACTCCACTTGCCGTCGATCATCTCCATGGTCGCCACTCCGATGCCTACTCGTCTCCTTCGGGGGTCGCCACCGTAGCAACCGCCTGAGCCATCACCAAATAGATAGAGACCGCGTCCTGGCACTCGAGCTGCTTCGTGGTCGCCGAACCTGACGTAGTCCTGTCTGTCGATGTCGTTTACCACTGGGTGAGTGAGCTCTCTGGGCGGGATACCTCGGAGCCATAAGGTCGGGTTTGCCTCGACGCCAGCGAGCGCCTTTGGCACCAAGTAGTCCGTCTTCTCATAGTTTTCGTGTCCTGTGTTGGCCGTACAGGTGTAGATGCGGTGGAAGATGGTCTCGGGCTCCTGCTTGCACCTCTCGCAGATGTTCGTGTCGCACTCGTAGCCTGCCTGAATCTGCCGTTGCCGAGTCCATTGTCCACCCGTAACCACGACATTATTGAGTGCCCAACCTTGCCATTCAGCCCGCTGGCTGTATCTTTGTTGCTCCTTACTTATGTGCCATATGTCTCCTCCTCGTTGCAAGTCGTCCCCGTGCAAATGCGTAGCTGCTTGAGCCCACCTCGCCATTTCAAGGTCGTACTCCAGATCCTCCAGCAGCTGTGTGTACTCAATAGCATCAATGTCGCACTTGCCGTCGTCATCTATGAAGGGGAGCTGCCATTGTTCGTCACCTTGTGGTGTCGGTCGCTTCCATAGTGCCGCCTGGATTGGCTTCCACCCCGCCGCCATTAGAGTAGCCTGCACCGCTGCCACTGGGCCGTGTACCTTACGCCACAACTGCGTGCCTGCTCTGACCAACTTACGGTAAGTCGGTCCCCATGCTTGTCGTACTCGTCGATGAATTTCTGGGTGAAGGAGCCATTGGTGTAGCCATTCGCTGACAAGTTGCCGTCGCAAGCTGATGCCTGGGTCCTTCAAGTGATACAGCACAGCCATGCCAATGGATAAGCACCTTCCTGGTCCTGTGCCCGCCGCCGACTTCATGGCCATACGTCGTAACTGTAATATTCGGCTAGGTGCAATGCCCCAGACCTCGTGCCCATATGACTCCTGAGGGGAGACGCCTGTGGTGAAGAGGCCCTTGGTAATCCTCGCCACTCGCGTCGCCATCCTTCGTAGCCTGAAAATCTTGCCCGCTCGCTGCTTGGCCTTTCGTTGGCGCGCCCGAGCCTTTTTCTGTGTGCGCTTGCCCATGCCACTGACGTCGGTGCCCAAGTCCACCATGTCGCTTTGTTGCTTACCAGGGAGTCCTCGGCGTTGTAGTCTGCGCCATATTCGTCTTCGGAGCTTGGGATTGGATGCCACGAGCACCGTCTTGGGCGAGATGATGAGGCTGCGCTTCTCTGCCTGGATGATGAACTCATCGACCAACTCCACCATCTGCTGCTCCACCGTCTCCTCGGTACCTTCGACCCTTCCAACCGTGTCGTCCACGCATGTCCATAGACCCGCTGTCTGGACTCGCTTCTGGGCTGCGTCCAAGAGCGTGAACAGGTGCACCTTGGCGAATCTAGTCCCTTGGGCTGAGCCCGCCACGATCGAACATGACGGGTCGATCCTGGGTCCGATCCACTCCGCGTGCTTGAGGTGCCGCGGGCCCAGGAACGCTTCGACCTCCATAGCCATAATTGTCGGTGAGAAATCCAGCTCGATCCCCGTGTCAATAAGCCATCCCAAGTCTAACGAATCGCAAAACTGTTCCATATCCGCGAACAACTCCGCATGTGCAATGCCCATGGAATGGCCCGTCTCGCCGAGGGTAGCTCGCAGCAAAGCCGCTCGTAACGCCGAGGATCCACGCAACGCTGTATCCCAGTGGCCCTCCAACTGCTGCGTCCACGACTCGACCACTCCCGACCGCATTCGCGACCATATACGAATCGTCATAGGTAATAGCCCTAAGACCCGATCACCTCCTGCTGGTTTGCCCGCGATCGCGCCGATGGTGCCTAGGACTTGCGGAGGCCACATCAGATGCTCTTCGGCTTGCGCGATGATATCCAAAAAGTCGTACTTGGCCTGGTCAGGGAGCCTCTCGATGTCCAATGGACCTATCGCATCGATACCTCGTGCCTTCTTGACCCCCATACGGTGGGTGGCTGCGTTGAGGTCCTGGATCGTGAGCTGTGGGAGGTCCTCTTGGGCCGCCGAGAGACGGCAACGTCGCAGAGCGCATGCAAGTGCTGTCTGTCTATGCGGGGCGGCCGCCCACTTCTTGGCCCAACTTTCGCTCTTGTGGCTCATGATGAGGATGGGGTCGGCCACGATCTTGCCTGAGATCATCTCCTCGAGCCGCGGCTGCTGCGTGTCCTTCGTCCATCTGTGCAGGGCTCCAGGGGTCTTCTTCCACATATCTTGCGCCCACCTGATGAAGCCCTTTGTGCCATCTGCCAGAGCTCCCCGCGCAGCTTGTCCTGCCAACCTCTCGGTGATCTCTATCACGTCCTCTCTCTCCTGACGGCCTGGGCTGAAAATGTCGTGCGCCATCTGCTGCCACTGGTTGAGCAGCTCGGTATCGTTGTGCTTGCTGACCACATGTACCTGCTGTATACGCTGTCGAAACTCTTGCCCTCGTTGTAGCAGCTGCTGTGGGTCTTTGTTGTTTTTCACTAGGCCGTTGATCGCGATCACCTGCGCGTGCGTGATGGCCCACCAATCTGCCTCAGAATTGTACAGATGCGGTCTGCCTGGCGATGCTGTGCTCTTTTTCCACTTGATGCCGAAACCCTGCGCCCTTCCTCGATAGCCGTCACGTTGGTGTTGGGGTACCTCTGAATGTTGCAAAACTGCCTCCTCCACGGCCTCGATCCACCTGCCGTAGCTGTTCGCCAACTTCTGCGCCAGCAGTGGCCGATCACGATAGGCCTGAGGTCGCCAACGGTCCCTTCTAAGTTGAATATCTGGTGGGATGCCAGACAATCCCCATTTGGCATCCTCCCACGTAGCGCTACTGATGTGGAAGTTGATGGACGGTGAGTCCGCGCTTGGAGTCTGAGTTGTCGGGGATGTGTTCGTATACGTTGTGCCTGGATCCTGCTCGAGGAGGTCGAAACCATGCCGAAGTACAGGTTCCAGCTCTTCGCGTCTCTGTTGGCGTCGTACCTGCTGCTTACTCCGCTTGCTGTCCAGGTCCTTCTGCTTCTTCGGCCTCGGCACCGTGGGCAACGCTTTGGGAATGTCCAGCGTGCGGTGCCACCATCGCTGCTTCTTGCCTGCCAGCCTGATGCGAAGCCCACAATGCGTCGCCCATGGTACTGTCAGCTCTTTGGCAATGGTAAGCCCTTCCTTGCAGCCCGCGGCGACGACGCCGTAGTCGTAGAGGGAGCCCTTGCCTTTGTCGCATGTGACTCCCTCTGGGCCCGTGACGATCTCGCCTCGCATCTGTTCAATCCAACCAGATGCGAGCAGCTCAGTAGGGACGCAGTTCCAATCCGCCACGACGAGCCATGGGTCCTTCTTCTTCTCGTCCTCGGGGTTGATGGCTGCCGCACCTGCGCCGTTGCTTGCGGTCGCTGGCGTTGCTGTGGTGGGTGTCTCTGGCGCAGGGGGTTCCTCTTCCACTGCCTCTGCATTGGGTCCTTCTGCTCCTGCTTCGACCTTACGCTTCTTTTTGGGGGCCTGCATGGCCTTCTTTGCCTTCTGGTGGATCTCCTCGATGTACTTGAACTTCGCCTGCAGGGTGCCCAGCTGCTCCTTCTGGAACTGCTCCAGCTCGCTCTTCCACTGCATGATGCTGTCCATCTCCTCGGACGGTATGTCGCACTCCTCGAGGCCCTCGAAGAGCGAGCCGTCGTACTCGAACTTGACGTTGAGGGTCTTCTCATCGGGTTTGACCACGATCATGCCCGACTCCTGGTTGGCCTGCTGGAGCGCCGTGAGATGCCGCTGCTGCACCTCGACCCTCTGCTGGGCCAACTTGTCCATCTTCTCGAGCTGGTCGTCCAAGTACAGCTGCGCGCCCGTGAGCTTCGTCCGCTGCTTCTCGATGCGATTGTCCAGCTCCTTGAGCGCGCGGTTGGCGTCGGCCAGCAGCTGGGCGCCCGTACGCTGCTTGGGTGGGGCTGGTGGAGGCTTGGCGTTGGCCTCCTCCTCTTGGGCTTTGCGTCGCAGCGTGTCCAAGGCGGCCGTGATGGTGGGGTCGCTCTTCTCGCCGACGCCCTGGTACGCCGCCAAGCTCGTGATGAGGGAGACCGTGGTGATCGGGTCGGACTGTCCGCCATCGCCCAACTGCGCCTCCACGGTGTCCCAGCCAGCCTTGGTGCTTGCGTGCGTGGGGTGCCGCCATGGTGCCCACTTCTTCCACTGCCGTCCCGAGCGTGGCCAACCCGCAGAATGAGATCCATTCTGTGCCCAAACTCCAGACGGTGGCGGTGGGACGCCGACGGTGGGGCGGAGCTTCGCCTTGCACTTGAAGCATTCGACTTTGCTGCTCCAGTTCCACTTGTAGCCGCACGCTTTGCACCCAATATACCCCGCTGCTTTGCCATCGTCTCCCATGCCGCGGGTCGCTGAGCAACAGGAGTGCTCACCTGCGGGCTGCAGGCGGCACGCAGAGTCCTGGGGCGGACCAGGCTCTGCGAAACAGACGGGGTATGCCGCGGACTAGCGGTATCCAGTTTCGCCGATGCGGGCTCCGCCCGCAGAAGCATCAGCCTTGAGCCAAAATGGCTACGGAGAGGAGGAGGAGGAGGGAGGAGAAGTAGTAGTAGTAGGAGGAGGAGGAGGAGGAGGAGGAGGACGGGTCGCCCAAGCCCTTCGGAGAGACCCTCCACCTGGAGGGGGGCTGTCTCTGCGCAACCCGACGCCTGACCGTGCCGATGCCTTCCTCGCCCACCCCCGCCTCCCCCACCCCGCCTGCCCGGAGTGCACGGCGGACACGGAGACGTACAGCGTGCCCAGCGCGGCAGCGCCTGCCCCCGACCCCCGCGGGAGGAGGCGGCCAACCCCAGGGGCAGCTCGCCGAGGAAGCCTGAGAGCCGATGTCGCGAACTCAAGTGGTAGCATCGCAAAAAAAGGAAGCCCCCCCTTCTGCTGCACTCCTCGAGAGCTGGATCGGTCCGCGAGGGCCCAGGGCTCCGAATCCGGGCGAAGACACCCAGTGCGAAAAAGTGCGACGCCTACTCTCAAGGAAAGGGCAGGGGGGGCCGGGCGACCCTTCGTTCGTGAAAGGCTTAAAGACTCCTGGCGTCCTTCGACTCGCGCTGGAGCGGCCGCAACTTGCTCCGACAGCCCCTGAGGGTCTCCGGATCATTTACCTGGGCTTGCCCAGGCTTGCCTGGATTGGCCCAGACGTCTCAGCACTTCCCCAGATTGATCTGCCTCTATCTGGACTCCTCGGGCTCGCTCCCCACAAGCCGAGTGGCGAAGAGTCGCCGAGCCCTCAGGGACTCGCCGCGCTCCGCGCGGCCGTCACCTCTGCGCCTCTCCCGCGGCCGGGCCCCCCCACGGAGGAAGGGGGGGCGTCCAGCCCAGGCCGCCAGGCTCGAGGCGCGCTGAGCTCTGCGTCCCCCCCCCCCCCCAGGCACGGCAGAGGGGCGCGGTCGAGGACTGGCAGCTAAGCGTCACCTGAATGCGACAGCGGGAAAGGGAGGGACCGTGGATGGACAAAAAAGCGGAACCCGTGACTCTGCCACCTCCCCTTCCCCCCCACATTCCAAGTTGTTCCCAGACGTTCAAGAGCGCAGGCTTGGAGGGACAAAAAAAGTGGAACCCCCGGGGCCTCCACCACGCCGGAGCCCAACTTTGAGTCGGGGGGAGGGGGGGGGGGGGGACGAGCATGGTGTCGACGACGAAGGGATTCCACTTGTTTGTCCCCTTTCCGAAGGCTTTCCCAGTGCACCGCTGCAGCCCAAGACCCAAAGGCCGAGAGGCTGGGGCTGGGCTGCAGGGCAGCAGATGCAGGCATCGCCCGGCGGGGGACGGTCTTGGCGGGTGGCAGGCCCCGACAGAGCCGCCGCAGGACGGCCAGGCGAGGGAAGAGCAGCCAGGAGGCCAGGAGGAGGAGCGGAGTGCTGCGCCTGTCCGCGGATGCGTGAACCAGAAGAGAGCTCTGGCAACACCCGCCCAAACCATCCGCCAGTTCCCCTCTCCGCGTTACCGCGCCCCCCACGGGGGAAGAGGTCCCGCCCCCGGGCTGCCACGAGCAAGGCCAATGAGGAACGAAGGAGGCAAGTTCTGGCCACAACGCCGAGCTAGGCACGAATAGGGCTAACCCAGCTGGTGGTTTGAGGAGCGGGCGAAACCAGAGCCCTCCTGAAGCCCACAGTTAATGTTGCATTCGGCGTTGGCCGAAGAGGGGGGGTTAAAGGGGAGAGGGGAAAGAGGGGCTCGAGGCAGCGCTTGCCTCGCTGGCACTTCCCGCTAAGACCCTCCTCTGCTTCTGCCGTAGGCCGTCGGACCACCCCCTCCTCCCCGACTACAATGTATGGCATATCTGTGCCGGTCGCCTCTTCTCTGCCGGCCGTCCTCCTCTCCTCCCCCTCAGCCTCCTCCCCCTGCCTCCTCCTCCTACTGCCTCCTCACTCACTCCTCATCATGTGCGCCGCCTCCGACTCCTTCTCCTTACGCCTCCTGCCTCTCCTCCTACTACTCATTATCATACCTGCCTCCTCCTCTATTATTCCTCCTCCCTCCTCCTCTCAATCCCCTCCCTCCTCCTCCTCCTCCTCCTCCCACTCCTCCTCTCCTCATTATCCTCCTCTCCTCCTCCTCCTCCTCCTATTACTCTTCTTCTTCTCTCTTCCTCCTCCTCCTCCTCCTCCTCTTCCTCCTCCTCATCCTCCCCCCTCCTCCTCCGCCTCCTCTCCTCCTCCTACTCCTCCTCCTCCTCCTCCCTCCTCTCATCCTCCTCTCCTCCTCCTCCCTCCCCTCATCCTCCTCCTCCTCCTTCCTCCTCCTCCTCCTCCTCCTCCTCCTCCTATCCCTCTCTCCTCTCCTCCTCTCCTCCTCTCCCCTCTCCTCCTCCTCTCCTCCTCCCTCCTCCTCCTCCCACCTCCTCCTCCTTCCTCCTCCCCTCCTCCTCCTCCCTCCTCCTCCCTCCCTCCTCCTCCTCCTCCTCCTCCTCCTCCTCCTCCTCCTCCTCCTCCTGCCCTTCCTCCGCCTCCTCCTCCTCCTCCGCCTCCTCCTCATCCTCCTCCTCCTCCTCATCCTCATCATCATCATCATCATCATCATCATCATCATCATCATCATCATCATCATCATCATCATCATCATCATCATCATCATCATCATCATCATCATTTTCTCCTCTTATGTTTGCCTGCCATGTTCAACCTCCTAAACCTCTATGGTGCGGCTTGCCCAAACATTGAGCCATGCGCGTGCTGCGGAGGGTTTGCGTCATCTTCCGCTCACTCGACCACTTGCCAGACGAGATGGAGAGAGTAAGAGCAACTGCATGTCCTCCCTCCCGTCCAGCGAGCTCTAGTTCACCATCCCAGCCATACGGGTAAAATCTGTCGCTCTCCAGGACAGCCTAGCCGTTACTTCGAATGGCGAAGCATGCCCTTTACGCACGTTGATGTTACCCATAGCGTGTTTGCTGACAACAACGGCGATTCGAATGAACAGATGGTGTGACTCTCGTGCCCCAGAGACAAGATGACAACTAAAATGGAACTTGCATGGATTGCTCACTGTTCCGTATACATTGTGAAGCTTGCTGCGTGTGCCCTGGCTGTCTGCTACCCAGACGGCAACACTGATTCAAGGCGCAAAAGCCAATCCCCAGAACATCCCAAAATGTTGAACGGGCACCACCAAAATACGATTGATCAAACTGCTCCGATCGGCAGCGGAAACTGTCCCTTACCTGTGCGGTCGTTCCTCTAAGCCCGCGAACTGCAACACATTTCACCGCCCCCAGTGCGCGAGCACGTCATGTCCGCTCGCAGAAGAAGCACCAGCCAACCACACATGCAGGAGGAGACCACGATTAACTCAGCGGCCAGTGAAACGTGGCGCAATGAGAAATCTCAAGTGGAAGAGCCAAGAGAACGACTGATTACGCACGACGGCGAGCCGAAATCACCTTACGCATGCCACCACCCCGGCACGCCGCGCAGAAAAGGGAGCCTCAAACCGAGACCTTGCGTTAAGTCGGGCGTGTCCCCCCACAGGCAGATGTTGTACGAAAAATAAAAAATAGTCCAAAATATTCAGATATAGTCAAAAAAGAATCAAAAAAATCGTCCCCTGACGACTCTTTTACTATTTCTGAATATCCCCCCTGTAGAGGGACAGGCCCGACTTAACCTTACACCGAGCCCTTGCACGGACAGCGCACGCGCGAGTGTCCGAGAAGACCAGCCCCCCGTCTCCTGCCCGGGCACACGCTGCCACGGCGGGGGCACTGGACAGGGAACGTGCCCAGGAGGCTCCAGACTCAGGTCGGGCGCGTCCCCCTACAGGCGGCTTTCGGACGAAAACTAAGAGAAAGTCGAAGAATGCCCAGGAAGGGCCCAAGATGGTCAACAAATCCTCCCCAGACTATGTTTTGCCTATCTTTGAATCTCCCTCCTGTCGAGGGACGTGCCCGACCTGGCTCCAGACCTTGGAGGGCTCCTTGTCTGATGAGGACGGCGGCGATGTCCGTGGCCAGTCCACGATTGGAGTTCCACCAGCTTCCAGACCCTGGATTCCTCATCCAACGCTTCCTTATCCAATGCCCCCACCGCTCGCCCGTGCTCCCGTCGTCGCCGTCGTCGCGTGTCGTCGTCGTCGTCGTCGACGCCGGCGTCGTGAATGAAATTCTATTCGCGGGCGTGAGCTGCGCCCTCGAGGTGAGAAAGCGTGGATGAGCAGGGACCCCTGAACTCGTCGCGTGGGCGCCAGATCCGTGCCTCGGGGAAGGCACCCCCCCGGAACACGAGGCCAGGGCCGCCTCCTGAGGCGGCCGAGCGCGACGCCTAAGGAACGGAGACAGGACCCGTCACTGCTCCACGCGCCCCTGCCCATGCGTGCGCTTCCTCGCGAGGCGACATCCGAACCTACCCCGAGGTCGGGCCTGTCCCTCTACGGGGGGATTCCTGGACGAACGGAGGAACAAGTAGCCCAAACATACCCCGCACTCGTCAAAAAGAGAAGCCACAGCTGTTGTTCTGAGGAGGAGGAGGAGGAGGAGGAAGAGGAGCTCGACCGCTCCGGGGGCCAGAAGCGGCAGGGGGCCCGCCCTCGGGGCGGGCGCCCTCCCCCCCTCCCCGAGACTGGCTCGCGCGAGCCCCCCGGACTGTTGCTTCGACTCTTCTTGCCCGGTCCCCCCGGCAGAGGGCCGGGCCCGACCCAGACCTGCCCCCACCGACTCCCTCCAGCTCCTCCAGCACTAACCGCTCACCCTCCGGCCCAGGGATCGTCCCCCGCCTCGGTGCCCGACACCCCCGCACCCACCGCCGCTGCCCAACCGAGCTGCTCCTGCTCCTCTCCTCCTCCTCCTCCTCCTCCTCCTCCTCCTCCATCCTCCTGCCCTCTCATCCATCCTGTTGCTCCCCTCCTCCTCCTCCTCCTCCTCCTCCTCCCTCCTCCTCATATCAGCATCATACACTATCATCATCAGCATCATCAATCATCACATCATCACCATCATCACAATCATCACCAATCATCATCATCATCATCATCATCATCAAACTTCGTCCGGTCGTCGTCGTCGTCGTCGTCGTATCGTGTCGTCGTCATCATCATAGCATCATCATCATCATCATCATCCGCATCATCATCATCATCATCATCATCATCATCATCCGCATCATCATCATCATCATCATCATCATCATCATCATCATCATCATCATCATCATCATCATCATCATCATCATCATCATCCTCATTTCTAGTCCCCTTTCCTCCTCTCTCCTGGCCGCTGGAGTCAAGAGGCCCAGCCTTGCCCACAAACCTCGTAGCCTCGTAGAAAAAAAAAAGAAAGAATAAAAGCCTCGGCAAGCGCGTTTTCGTCGTACACGGAGAACTCCAGCTTCCTGCCCGCCTGCACCGGAGGGCCACCGTATTGCGGAGACAGGGATGATAGCCGAGGCCCGCTTCGATTGTGGATAAGAGGCGTATACTCTTCCTCCTCCTGGTCCTCCTTCTCGTCCTCCTCCTCCTCCTCCTCCTCCTCCTCCTGCACCTCTTTCTCAACGTTGGCCAAACTTTACCCGAAACGGCTGTAGCGCAACGCGTACCAGCGCTGGCCAACACTGAGACGCATACCGGCTTGAACACATGACCCTGGTCCTCCTCCTCCTTCTTTACCTCCTCATCTTCCGTCTCCTCCTCATCCTCCTCTTCCGTCTCCTTATCCTGCTCATTCCTATCCTGATCCGACTCCCAATCATCATCCTCGTCCCAACTTGCTGAGATGGCGGCGGCCTTGAGAGAAAGGGTGGGCTGCAAAAGCACCGCTGCCCACGTCTGCCGTGCGCCGGGCAAACTCTGGCACGGGAGCCACGGCAAGTGATTAAGCGATGCGGCGGACGAGGCGGGACACTACAAGAAACACATTCACAAGCAAGAGAAAGCCATAAGTTGGAGGCTTGGAAATTGACACCAACACCAACACAGGGGGTTGCCTCAACCAGGGGAAGGTGATCCTAGATTTCGGTGTTGGTGGTAATCTTTCGGCCGCCTAGGAGGCCAGAATATTACCACCATCACCGAAATTGGGATACTCTTCCCTCGGTGGAGGCACAACGCCGATATTGGTGTTGGTGTCAACCTCTAGGCCTCCGAATAAGCACAAAAAGCAGCCGCGCGCCCTCCAGCGCCAGTGGTATCGACAGCGAGCCAGCCCCGCCGAGCCGAGCCGGACCACGGCAGGCCCACGAGCCGCCGCACCTGCTGGGGACGGCGGCAGCCAGGGAACGCCTGGCCGCCTTCTCCGAAGCCCGGCGGGTGCTCTTTCCACGCAGGTCGCCTCGGCAGCCCAGTGCGCGGCAGCGCCGGCGCGCGAGGGTTCAGTCGGGCCTGCCCTCCTAGAGGGGGATTTTCGACGAAAAATACAAAAATACCCGAAAAGTGCCCCAAAAAGGTCAAAAAACTACTCAAAAGATAGTCCCCCGACTATTTTTTTGACTCTCTTTGAATCTTCCCCCTGTAGAGGGGCAGGCCCGACTTCCACGCAGGTCGCCTCGGCAGCCCAGTGCGCGGCAGCGCTGGCGCGCGCCAGGGGGGCCAACGGCCCCCGGGAGCCGGGCCCGACGCAGAGAGGCACGCGCCTACGAGCGCCCACGGGCGGAGGAGGAGGGAGGAGGAGGAGGAGGAGGACGAGGGGAGGAGGAGGAGGGGGAGGAGGAGGAGGAGGAGGAGGAGGAGGAGGAGGAGGAGGAGGAGGAGCAGCAGGAGGAGGAGCAGCAGGAGGAGGAGGGGGAGGGAGAGGCACGCGGCTGGCGCACGGCAGGTGCGCGGCCAGCGAGCCGCCGTCTCGCCGACGTCGCAGGACAGCCGAGGGTAGGTTTAGGTCGGGCCTGTCCCCCTACAGGGGGATTTGCGACGAAAAATAAAAAGTACACCAACAATACCCCCAAAAAGGTAAAAAATACTCAAAAGATAATCCCCAGACTATTTTTTTACTATTTTTGAATATTCCCCCTGTAGAGGGACAGGCCCGACTTAGGGTGAGGTGGCAAATCATGGGAGCCTATGTCAGCACGCGTGGTCCTCGTTCTGTGCCATCTGGTGCTGCCTGGTGCGATTTGCGGCTGCTCAGCCCGACGTGCGGTCCACGCACCGGCGGTTCCTGTTGCGGCAACGTTGCGCTGCTGCGCTGCTCGTGTGCCCAAAAACGGCTCCCGTGATCTGCCACCTAGCGAGGGGAACATCTCCTGGCCGGAGGGACCCCTTCGACGCCTGCAGGCACCGAGGGCAAGCTGCGCGCCTCGCGAGCTGCGCGCCTCGCCCGCTGCTCCACCGCGCCGCTGCGGCCTGCCTCCTCCGGAGCGCGAGCCGAGTCCCCCTCGGGGCGGCAGCGGCGCGGTCCCCGCTGGTGCAGGGGCTCCCTCTGAGACCTCCTCCTCCTCCTCCTCCTCCTCCTCCTCCTCCTCCTCCTCCTCCTCCTCCTCCTCGTGCCGGCGCGGTCGGAAGCGGCCACGACCCCCGACGGGAGAGGCCCGGGCGGGGGATCGTCAAGAGCGGGGGAGGCGGAGGTCAACGACCCCTCCCATCCCCCCACCAGCTTCCCCTCCTTTTGAGCTCCTCTTCCCGTCCTCTCCCCTCCTCTTCCACTCCTCTCCACCCTGCTCGCCCCGTCCTCTCGGATCTGATCCCTGTCTTTCTCCTCCCCTCCCCAGCCATCGGCTTGCCGATGCCATACCATCAGGGCGGCCTCCCAATCTGCAACCACGCACTAGCACACTGGCACTGTCAAAAGCCTCTGCCCTCGTGATCCCGAATGCTTGCACCGCCGCCAATGCTCTGGCCAACCTGCGTACTTTGTCATGCTCGCGCCGGTCGACAAACGTGCTGGTGCTGCAGCCATGCCTGCTGCTGGCACTCCTGCGAGCAATAGCGCACCACTCTGCAGATGCCGCAATCGAATTTGGCGCCCTCTGCTCCACACGCATTGCAGAATCGTCTTGCCAGCAGTGGTCCCAGTGCGTCGTCCTCAGGGTACGCGGAGCGGAGAGCCTCCGAAGGCTCGTATACCTGACCGTTGAAGCGAAGAAACAGCTGCTGCACGGAAGGATGGCTCACTTCGCCAGGAACTCGATCAAGCTCCGAATTGTCGTCCACGATATATGTGGAGCCCCCACCGTGCACCAATATGGAATAATGCGGTTTGGACAGCCAAGGCTGCCGATCTCTTCGAAGTGATGGCCAACCTTTCGGCAC
>CAUYUJ010010161.1:5000-17500 GCA_963575745.1 Prorocentrum cordatum
TTGCTCCGTACAGGTGCTCACAATTGCAGCGACTGCGGCTTTCACCAAAAACCATTGTTTCTTTTTCGAATGTCTGTAGAAATCATTGAGGACATTTGTGGCGCTTCCAGCTTCCATAGGGAACCAATGTCTTGTACTGGCTGGAAGGAGACTCCCCAAGAAAATTGCGTCGCTTACGATTGCTACAAGAAGCATTGACTGGTTTGTCCTCAGGCTCCGACAGACAACCATACCTTGTGCACAGAATGTTGAACAGGAACCCGTAAGCCAATTGTACCGCTTCCGCTTCCACAGAAAATGGCATTGTTTCTGGCTTGTCGACAGGGTCCCCATGATGAAATTGCAGCGCCTGCGGCCACCACAGAAAACCCGTGTTTTAGTTTGGATTTCGAACCCCAAAAGAAGTCGCAGCACCTTCGGCTCCTACAGACAATCATTGTTGTGTATGGCAGTTTACAAGAGTTTTAAATGATGTGCAGCCCCTGCGGCTTCCACACAAACGAGTGTGGTGTATGAATGTTTAAAAGGACCTCAGGAACTTACAGCGCCTCCGGCTTCCGCAAACAAATAACTAGCATTTTGTAGTAGAATCCATTGGGGATCGGGAGGACTTGTTAAAGATCCCGAGAACCCATTAGTAACCCAAGAGAATCCGCAGGAATTTTGTGGAATCTGTTGGAACGCGAAGGAACCCCAGCGAGTTTCATGGAATCACGGCAACCAAAAAGAAGCCAAAGGAACCTCCAAGGGTCTTAGGGGATCTTCGTAGGCCTGTAACATAAACCGCGGCTTGCTAGACAAGGATTCGTTTTACGATCAATAATAGTTAAGAAAACGACTACGATTATTACGCCTCGTATTTCTACCAACGCAGCTACTGATAGCGGGTCACTTGGGTGTGATCTGGCAGTAAATGGTCAGGGGTATGGGTTCGGGTTGGGTTTCGCTGGCACTGGGCTGCCATAGGTTTTGTGCCCGAATTCTATTAGATTGCAGTGAGCATTGTTACGGCATGTTATATGAATTCGGTCGGAATATAACAGGAATGCGAAAGGACCACACGTGGTAGTGCTTGGTAGGAGCGCGACCGGATTGTCATATCCATATCATGGGAGTGCTATCGGGTCGTTGTGGGGATACGATGGGAGCGCGATAGGAGTGCAACAAGGACAGCAATAACACATGAGCACACTAAGGCGATTGGTGGGACAGACCCGTTTTTTTTGCGGTCTCAGTATGTATGTATGTATGTATACATATATATATATACATATATATACGGCCTTCGCAGATCCGCTAAAAGGCAAGATTCTGCGAAGGTGGACGCGTGAACGTCCTTTTTCGGCGATCTGACGGAGCTCTGTTGTTGTAGCGTGCTTGTGGTATTTCTGTGAATGCTTCACCGGATCCATATATGTATTTCCATCGCATACGTAGAGCTGCTTTACACCAGGGTGAGGGGGGCGAACGGTCACTCACTGTCCCTGGGCGCGTGGTTGAAGATGGGGTCCGCGGTGCGGATGTTTGTTGCGTTGTTGTTTTTGCGTTGTTGCATTGTTATCGTCGTCCTCGCCCGCGACCCGCCCGCGACCCACCCCGCGACCCATCCCGCGACCCACCCGCGACCCACCCGCAATGGTTTAACCAAATGTCGCGACGGCGGCGGCTTCTTGTGCAAAGTGTTAAAAATATCGGCGCCTGTGGCTGGCTTCTTCAGAGCCTCGCAGACTGCCGACGGCCCCCATCGCCCCCTCACTCATTTTGTATATGCGGGTTGCTGCGTATTTCCTGTCGTTTTCCGTTCGTCAGGGTGAGGGGGGCGAAATTGTCCATGGGCGAGTGGCTGAATTAGGGTTCCGCGGTGCGGATTGTTGTTGTTGTGGTGTTGTTGTTGTTGTTGTTGTTATTGTTGTTGTTCTTGTTCTTGTTCTTGTTGTGGTTGTTGTTGTTGTTGTTGTTGTTGTTGTTGAATTCTCATTTCTGAAGAATAATTGTTGTTGATCCCCCCCACCGGTACACTTTGTTTTTTCTCAATCAAAGTGTGCCCCTCGACGCTCGCACCCTGTTTTTTGTCAGGGAAATTCTTCCTGCTCAAACTGGGCCCCTGGCCCCTGGGTTACAACAACAACGGCTCCCGCCTGAGATTTCCTCACAATTTAGCCAGGACCCCCGCTCCCGCCCGAGATTGTTTCGCATTTTATTCAGGAATTGCGCTCTCGCTTGGGACTTCCTCACAATTTATGCAGGAATCGCTCTCCCAGCGCTCTGGAGTCGCGCTCTCACTGGAGACTTGCTTGCAACTTACCGAAGAACGGCCTTGCGTCGGAATTTCTTGCAATTTGCCCAAGCGCCGCGCTCCCGACACCCACGCACCCAGGAGTCGCGCCCGTTGTGGCCCCATGTGCATGCCCTTCGTGGCCCCGCTGTCGCCATTTGTGCCCTCCTCACTGTCCTACGTCGCCCAGTTGCTACCCTCAGTGGCCCCATAGTTGCCTTCTGTGGCCCCGCATTATCTGCACTTCGTGGCCCCCGCTCGTTCGCGCTCTTCGTGGCCCCATACGCATTACCTTCGTGTCCCCGCTGTCGCCCTTCGTGGCCTACTTCGTGCCCTTCGTGGCCCTGCTGTCGTTCTCTCTCGCTCTCGCTTTCGCTCGTCGTCGCCGTCGTCGTCGTCGTCGCCGTCGTCTTCGACGTCGTCGTCGTCGTCGTCGTCGTCGTCGGTCCCCTGTCCGTCCCTCCTGGGGTCGGGTCGACGGTCCGCGGCCGCCCCGCCGATCAGCGCTGCCGCTGGCCAGGCCGACGGTCCGCGGCCGCCCCGCCGCTTGCCAGGGCCCGGCCTGCAAGGA
This sequence comes from Prorocentrum cordatum, assembly GCA_963575745.1. Taxonomy (NCBI): domain Eukaryota; class Dinophyceae; order Prorocentrales; family Prorocentraceae; genus Prorocentrum; species Prorocentrum cordatum. Next base: position 7,847 of record CAUYUJ010010161.1, read on the forward strand.
AGAAAGATATACCCCCCAAAAGTGGTTCGATCGAAGACGAAGAGGGCGGGTATCGAGGGTACAGTCTTAAAATTATTATTATAATTATTATTAGTATTATTATTATTGTTGTTGTTGTTGTCGTCGTTGCCCTCGCCCGCGACCCACCCCGCGACCCAACCCGCGTCCGACCCCTTGACCCACCACGCGATCCATCCGCGACCCGCCCACACTGTTTTGACAAAGTGCCTCGCTTGCTGCGGGCTCCCTGCGCAAGGTGTTAAATGCTCGGTGCTTGCGGCGGGCCTCTTCAGAGCGTCACAGACCGCCGACGACCCCGCCGGCCCCTCGCTCTCATCTGCCATTGCGGGGCTGCAACATATCACCTGCATGCCATTTTAGCATTCCTACATCGCCGCTGCAGTGTTCGATCGCATGTCTAGTGCATCCTTGTAGTAGTCGTGCCGTTGCATGGATCCTGAGGACCTCTGCGGGCCCCGACGGCCTCATTTAGTTTTCGTGAAAGATCTTGGGGGGGTTCGTGGGGGATTTCTGAGGAGGAGTCCACATGAGTCCTCAGGATTCTGGGGGAATCGCCAAGGACACCAGTGGGCTGCTTGGGGACCATCCCGCGTAAGAGCATGCGTAATCGCGATCCCCATAGGCAATTTGCGTGAGCCGCCTCGTGAGCTTGACGAGAGAGGACGAGCGACTCGTTTGACGCCGTTGATCGTGCAGCGCGCCTTGAAATAGCAATGACGCCGATTCAGGGAGACCATCGCGTTGACGTTAAAGGCGCCAGTGCGAAGTGAAACGTGTGACGGTGATCGCGAATTTATTCTAACGGGTCTTTTATGTTAGGATGTCTGTGCTGACGTTCATGTGTATTTCTGAGGGCGCGCGAACGTTGGGAAAGCCCGAGGGAGCTTTGTGAGCAACTGATCCGCGTTCTCTTTCAATCCTGTTGCCCCAAGCAATGCTTGCTCTTAGGGTTTCTTTTTATCTTCTGAGGTCTGGGCTCGTTTATCGGTCCGCCGCTTTGTTGTCGCCGCCGTCGCTGCCCAGTCGCCGCCTCGTCGCCTCCCGTCGTCTGGGCTAGTTTGTCGGATCCGCGCCTTGTTGCCACCCCGTCGCCGCCTCGTCGCCGCTCGTCGTCTGCGCTCGTTTATCGGGTCGGCCGCCTTTTTGCCGCCGTCGCCGCCTCGTCGCAGACTGCACCACGTAGATTATCTTTTCTACAAACAGAATAGGATCTACCCCCCCCCGGCGTTATCAATTCCCCTTTCGGGTATGTAAATCGTATACGATTATGACCACATGTCCATCCTAAATATGAATTTACACTATCCCAGGGGGGCCAGTATCCCCCCCCTGAGGTCCCCTTGTAAAAATCACTATGCGGTGACATTTTCTGATCTAACATAAATGTTTTTCGCGAATCTCTTGCAAAAAATGTGACGAAGTGCACACGCGCGCGCCGTCGCGCGCGCATGCCGAAATCCTTCAAAAACCTTCGGTGCCGGAAGGATTTCGCAACCGAGTTTCCAAAAACATACAAACCACAAGGTTTCGCGAAGAAAGCTGATTTGCTAAGAAAGCTTCCGCGCGAGCTCTTGCGAAATCTTAAGAAAACCCTAGGTTTTGTCAAGATTTTCACAAAATGCTATGAAACGGGCTTCGCGCGCGCGCATGTCGAAATCTGTCGAACGCCCTTGCGCGTGTGCCGTCGCGAGAATCCTCTGCAAAAAATGGGACGAAGTGCAGACGCGCGCGTCGTCGCGCGCGTAGGCCGAAAACCTTCAAAGCCCATCGGTTTCGGAAGGATTTCAAAATCGTGTGTCCAAAATACCTACAAAAACACAAGGTTTCGCAACACGAAGTTTCAACAAAAGCGTGCGCGCGCGCTCTTGTGTCGTCGTCGTCGTCGTCCTCCCTCCTCCCGCGTCGTCGTCGTCGTCGCCTACGTCGTCCTCTGTCTTTCCTCGTGTTCGTCGTCGTCGTCCTCTTTGGCGTCGTGGTCGTTTCCGTCGTCGTTGTCGCCGTGGTCGTCCTTCCTCCTCCTCCCTCGTCGTCGTCGTCGTCCGTCGTCGGCGTCTCGTCGTCGTCCCTCCTATTTCGTCGCCGTCGTCGTCGTCGTCGTTGTCGTCGTCGTCTTCCCTCCTCCCTCGTCGTTGTCGTCGTCGGCGTCGCCGTCCTTCTTCCTTCTTCGTCGTTTGCGTCGTCGCCGTCCTCCCTCCTCACTGCGAACAGAAATTCATTGCACAGATAGATTGCACCGCATAGATTGCGCACCACATAAATTCTCCTTTCTAAAAAGAGAAGAATAGATTCTACCCCCCCCCCGCGTTATCGGTCCCCCTTTCGGATATGTAAATCATATATGATTATGACCACATGTCCATCCTAAATATGAAATCACAATGTCCCAGGCCAACCGGGTTCCCCCCCTGAGGTCCCCTTGTAAAAAACGATACGCGGGGACAGATTTTATTCTAACATAAGACTTTTTCGCGAATCCCTTGCAAAAAATGAGACGAAGTGCACACGCGCGCGTCGTCGCGCGCGCATGCCGAAATCCTTCAAAAACCTTCGGTGCTGGAAGGATTTTGCAATCGAGTTTCCAAAAAACGGGACGAAGAGCAGACGCGCGCGCGTCGTCGCGCGCGTAGGCCGAAAACCTTCAAAACCCATCGGTTTCAGAAGGATTTCAAAATCGTGTGCCCAAAATACATACAAAAACACAAGGTTTCGCAACACAGATTTTCAACAAAAGCGTGCGCGCGCGCTCTTGCGTCGTCGTCGTCGTCGTCGCCGTCCTCCCTCCTCCCGCGTCGTCGTCGTCGTCGTCGCCTACGTCGTCCTCTGTCTTTCCTCGTGTTCGTCGTCGTCGTCCTCTTTGGCGTCGTGGTCGTTTCCGTCGTCGTTGTCGCCGTGGTCGTCCTTCCTCCTCCTCCCCGTCGTCGTCGTCGTCCGTCGTCGGCGTCTCGTCGTCGTCCCTCCTATTTCGTCGCCGTCGTCGTCGTCGTCGTTGTCGTCGTCGTCTTCCCTCCTCCCTCGTCGTTGTCGTCGTCGGCGTCGCCGTCCTTCCTCCTTCTTCGTCGTTTGCGTCGTCGCCGTCCTCCCTCCTCCCTCGTCGTTGTCGTCGTTGTCGTCGTTGTCGCCGTCGTCGTCCTCCCTCCTCCCTCGTCGTCGTCTTGTTGGCGACGTCGTCGTCGTCTTCGTCGTCGGCGTCGGCGTCGGCGTCGTCGTCGTAGTCGTCGTCGGTGTCGTCGTTTTCGCCGCCGTCGTCGTCGTCGTCGTCGTCGTCGGCGTCGTTGACGTCGTCGTCGTCGGTGTCGTCGTTGTCGTCGTCGTCGTCGTCGTCGTCGTCGTCGTCGTCGGCGGCGTCGTCGTCGACGTCGGTGTCGTCGTCGTCGTCGTCGGCGTCGTCGAAGTCGTTGGAGACGTCGTCGGTGTCGTCGTAGTCGTTGTCGGCGGCGTCGTCGTCGTCGTTGTCGCTGTCGTCGTCGGCGTCGCAGTCGTTGCCAAGTGCCATTTGGTACCCACCGTCACGGTCTTAAGAGATTTTGCAAGCCAAGTTGCGGGTGGGTGGGTGGGATGTTTGCGCGAGCAGTGGAGTGGACAACTCACTGCGAACAGAAATTCATTGCACAGATAGATTGCACCGCATAGATTGCGCACCACATAAATTCTCCTTTCTAAAAAGAGAAGAATAGATTCTACCCCCCCCCCCCTGCGTTATCGGTCCCCCTTTCGGATATGTAAATCATATATGATTATGACCACATGTCCATCCTAAATATGAAATCACAATGTCCCAGGCCAACCGGGTTCCCCCCCCTGAGGTCCCCTTGTAAAAAACGATACGCGGGGACAGATTTTATTCTAACATAACACTTTTTTCGCGAATCCCTTGCAAAAGATGGGACGAAGTGCACACGCGCGCGTCGTCGCGCGCGCATGCCGAAATCCTTCAAAAACTTAGGTGCCGGAAGGATTTCGCAACCGAGTTTCCAAAAAACATACAAAACACAGGGTTTCGCAACACTGATTTGCTAAACAACGTTTCCGCGCGAGCTCTTGCGAATTCTCAAGAAATCTTAAGAAAACCCTAGGTTTTGTCAAGATTTTCACAAAATGCTATGAAACGGGCTTCGCGCGCGCATGTCGAAATCTGTCGACCGCCCTGGCGCGTGTGCCGTCGCGAGAATCCTTTGCAAAAAACGGGACGAAGTGCAGACGCGCGCGTCGTCGCGCGCGTAGGCCGAAAACCTTCAAAGCCCATCGGTTTCGGAAGGATTTCAAAATCGTGTGTCCGAAATACATACAAAAACACAAGGTTTCGCAACACAGATTTTCAACAAAAGCGTGCGCGCGCGCGCTCTTGCGTCGTCGTCGTCGTCGTCGCCGTCCTCCCTCCTCCCGCGTCGTCGTCGTCGTCGTCGCCTACGTCGTCCTCTGTCTTTCCTCGTGTTCGTCGTCGTCGTCCTCTTTGGCGTCGTGATCGTTTCCGTTGTCGTTGTCGCCGTGGTCGTCCTTCCTCCTCCTCCCTCGTCGTCGTTGTCGTCCGTCGTCGGCGTCTCGTCGTCGTCCCTCCTATTTCGTCGCCGTCGTCGTCGTCGTCGTCGTCGTTGTCGTCGTCGTCTTCCCTCCTCCCTCGTCGTTGTCGTCGTCGGCGTCGCCGTCTTCCTCCTTCTTCGTCGTTCGCGTCGTCGCCGTCCTCCCTCCTCCCTCGTCGTTGTCGTCGTTATCGTCGTTGTCGCCGTCGTCGTCCTTTCTCCTCCCTCGTCGTCGTCTTCGTTGGCGTCGTCGTCGTCGTCTTCGTCGTCGTGTGCGTCGGCGTCGTTGTCGTCGTCGAAGTCGTCGAAGACGTGGTCGGTGTCGTCGTAGTCGTTGTCGTCGGTGTCGTCGTAGTCGGTCTCAAGAGGTTTTGCAAACCAAGTTGCGGGTGGGTGGGTGGGATGTTTGCAAGAGCGTGGGATGTGTCAAATCATGGGTGAAAATCAATTGCACCACATATATTGCACCGCATACATTGCGCACCACATAGATAGGATAATATGTGTTGCGCAATATTGAGTGCGCTCCTACAGGTGTATACATATATATATATATATATATACATATATATATATATATATATATATATATATATGTCACAACTCTGATTTCACCATAGCCATTGCATTACATACGTTGCAAAACATATATTGCATTGCATGGGTTGTTTCACGTGGATTGCGCCACACAGACTGCACAACATAGATTGCACTGCGTAGATTGCACAACGAAGATTGCACCACATCGATTGCACCGCATATATGGCTTCACATCGATTGCACCGCATACATTGTTCCACATCTATTGCGCAACATATATTGATGTAAACAAAGTGTTTGGAACCCACGCTGGCTAACATCCATATTCTACGCGAAGGGCCCCCACCGCGCGCCACCGGCAATGTGGCGGACTTGTAGTGTAACCACCACTGGTTCATAGAGTCGTTTCGGATTGGTGTCGCTCCCAGGCCTTTGGCCGTGAATTCCTGCACGGCGTCCGCGGTCGATGTGAGGAGCTTCCGACGGTTCTGACGAAAAACACACGCTGCGCGTCACCACCGTGGCGCGCGCAAGCAGCACGGTGTTCGCATGTCCCGCGCACCCCCGAGGCGGCCGAGAACGACGAGATCGCCAAGCTCAGAGAGGAAAACGCGCGGCTGCGGGCCGAGGCAGACTCGCTCCGGATCAGGCAAGAGGAGCTGGCGGCAGGGGACAGCGCGCCAGAGGCGCCATCTTCGCCACAGGCCCCCTTGCCAGAAGCGCCCTCCGCGCTCCTCCTCGCGCCCCTTCCGCCACTCCCGCGCGTCCTCCGGGGAGGCCAAGGGAACGATCGGGCGACTAGCTGGCAGATTATACTGTCTCGGGGAAGGGGAGGATAGTTCCCCTGGACCTCTTGATCCAGATGCGCCTCTTTGCGTCGACTGACGTCTTTCGGCATCTGTGTGTACCCCCCTCACCATTACCTTGGGTGCGGCCGCGACGCCGCCTCGCGCCCGCTGCCAGGGGTGCAGCACCGGCTGGCCGCCCCCGGCCGCTCCGCGGCGGCTCCCGCCATTTGAGCGCTCTCCCTCCCTCCCCCTCCACCCTCCCTTCCCCCCCCCCCCTCCTCCTCCTCCTCCTCCTCCTCCTCCTCCTCCTCCTCCTCCTCCTCCTCCTCCTCCTCCTCCTCCTCAGCCTCCTCCTCCTCCTCCTCCTCCTCCTCCTCCTCCTCCTCCTCCTCCTCTGGCCTCTCCCTTCCTGCATCCTCCTGGGCGCGGGCGGTGGGCCCCCCACCCCCCCCGCCAATTCCCCGAGGCGGCGAGGCCGCCGCCGCCCTGGGCACTGGACGCTTCTGCCCCGCGGCCGCCTCTCCCCCTCGTTTGTCCCCCCCGTTGCCGCCGGACACCTGGCGCCTGCCATCTCGCGGCCCGCCCGCGCGCGCGTGCGCGCACTGCCTCTGCCGCGCTGCAGCGCGGAAGGGCGCTGCCCCCTCGCCGAGCTGCCGCGCGCGTGCACCCGCCGCCGCACCGCGCGGGGGGAGGGGGAGGGGCCGGCTGGTCTGGGGGGAAGGGCTCACGGCCTCCGCTGCGGCACAGGTCCACGCCGCGCGGACACGCCGGCGGCCCTGGCGCTGGCGCTCCGAGGCTGAACGCCGCCAGCGGCCCGGAACCCAGAGATCCGACGCCCCGAAAATCGACTGCACGTAAGAGTGACCGTCCGCTGGCGTGACGTTTGGTGCGGGCCCATTGGGGCCCCCAGATCGCCGAGTGCGAGGCGGCAGTGACGTCTTGCGCGCTTGTGTATGATCCCCCCGCGGCCCCCCAGAAACCGTTTGCAAAAGGTCACTATTACCCAGGGTCGCTCTTGCGTGTAGCCGAAAAACTTGGAGCGGCAGGTTCTACTGCTTTCGGCCTCCAGGGACCTTCGCCGGGCCTCGGGACCGTCCAAAAAAAGAGTTGGGACGAAAAGCTAGCCTCAGGGAAGTGGTCCAGACCTCTGGTGCCCACGCATTGAAAAAATGGACCAGCCGGACGTCTGGGAATGGGCCGATTTGGGACGATATGTGTTTTCGGAAAGCAGCAATCGTTCAAGGTTCAGTGGCCAGCGCGGTGTCAGAGACCGTCGCTGACGTCACCGCGACGTCATATTTGCCGTGCCTCGAATGTCACTCTTGGTAGTTGTTATTCCTTTGGCCGGCGCGGCTAAAAGCAAAGAGTCTTGAGGTCAAATTGACGCGTGTTGGTCTCGATGCGTTGTGGGGGGCCTTGGTTATTTGGCCAGTGATTCCCTGCGAGCACAACTGAGACAAACACATATTGGCCTGACACACACACACACACACCAAACAACCAACCAACCAACCAATCAATCAACCAACCACTCACGGCACAGCGCAGTAACACATTTCGATGTTATCCAAGTGGGCTTGCGTGAGGCAGGGATTGATATCTATGTTGTTGTTCGAATATTGTCATGCTTCAAACTTTACCCATGCATGCATTCACGAAGTTGCCCATGCTCACGACTGTGTGTTCTGATGTTTTCTTGTGCGTCTGATGTTGCGCATGCTTGCGAAAGGCTGGCAAACAAACGCAAACGAGCGAGCAAGCCACCACCAAGACGGGCAGGCAAGCAAGAAGGGACAAGCAAGTACGTCTTATTCTAGCCGAGCGCATGCGTAAACCCACGCCGAGCGACATCTATGAAACGAGACCCGTCTAATAACATAGTGCGAGTCAGTGCAACCCGCAGGCGCAGCTCAGGACGCGACCACGCCGACGTATCGGGGGAATATATCTAAATGGTGAGCGCAGGTTGCAAACTTCCATGCTAGACCATGAGCAAGCGACGGTGAATGATACACTGTAGTCTCCGGGTGGCAGTCATCAGAAGCCAAACCGCTTGAATCGGTAAAATGATAGCCCAACGTGGGCTTCCGTCTGGCAGCGGCTTGTTTTTCGCACGGTTTCCGTTCCAGCCGATGAGAGTGTTCTACGCCGAAGAGCATCTCCTTCGGTACGCACTAATCATCGCATGGTGGCCCAGGGTGGAATTGTCAGAACACAGCCTATAGTCGCTAGTGTATGAATGCTGCCTCGAATTATCGCAACAAAGGTGCAGGAGCATGCCACTTCAAGGCCACTAGTTGGAAGGTGGGTGTCTGAACCCAGTCTAACCCCAGAGCGGCCTGATATACGACTTCGAGAGCCGAAGTAGTGATCAAGAGGTCTCAACTTCGCGTCGGTCTAAGCGAGGGATGTTCAGGGCCAGCCGCGAGGCAGTGCGCACTCATGCGAGCAAGCAAGCGCAAACGCAACTGAGCGCAATCAAGCAAGCGTAAGCCACCAACGAAGCGCAAGCGTGAGCGTAGTAATCGGCCAGGAAGCAGCAGTAGGCAAACGGTCACCAAGCAAGCGCACGCACACGTATGTTCGATCAAACATGTACGCGCGAGCAAGTCCAGTCAATCAAGCGCAATCAGTCCAGTGGACACCGAACACAATCAAGCAAGCAATCGCTCGAACAAGCGAGCGAGCGAGCGAGCCAGCAATGAGGGAGCGATCGACTGAGACGACAAGGAAGCATACAAGCCAGCAGCCAGCAGCAAGGACACATGCAAGCAGAAAAGCACAATTGATCGCAAGACATCGGATGAGACGACGATTGGCTGGGGCCGGGAGGGCTGGCGACGACGACCACGATGACGATGACGCCGCCTCCGACGACGACGACGACGACGACGACGACGGCGACCACGATGCCGACGACGATGACGACGATGATAATGACGACGACGACGACGAGACGGCGACGGCAACGCTTCAATGACGACGCCGACGACCACGACGACGACGATGACCACGACGAAGACGACGACAGAGCCGATGTTGACGACGACGGCGACGACGACGACGACGACGACGACGACGGAGCGGACGTTGACGACGACGACGAACGACGACGAAGAGGACGGCGACGACGACGGCGTCCTGCTGCGCTGCCCCTCGGGGGAGCCCGCTCAGAGCCTCTCGGGTGGCCTTAGCTTCGGCCTCTCGGGCAGGAGAAGGAGGGGGAGGGGGAGGGCGAGGGGGATAAGGGAGAGGAGGAGGAAGCGGAGGGAGAGGAAGAGGAGGGTGAGGAGGAGGAAGAGGAGAAGGAGGCGAAATGTGAGGAGGGGACGAAGGAGGAGGAGGCGGAGGAGGAGAAGAAGGAGGAGGAACATGACGAGAAGCAGGAGGAGGAAGAGGAGAAGGAGGGGGAGGAACATGAGGAGCAGGGTGAGGGGGAGGAGAAGGAGGAGGAGGGGGATGAGGACGGGGATGATGATGCTGATACTGATGCTGATGATGATAAGGATGCTGCTGCTGATGATGATGATGATGCTGATGATGATGGTGATGATGATGCTGGTGATGGTGATGATGGTGATGATGCTGAAAATCATGATGATGATGGTGATGGTGATGGTGATGATGATGATGCTGATGATGATGATGATGGTGATGGTATTGCCGATGCTAATGATGGTTGTGATGCTGATGCTGATGATGCTGATGATGGTGATGCTGATGATGATGATGATGGTGATGAGGTGGATGATGATGATGATACTGATGATGATGACGATGCTGATGAT
>CAUYUJ010010161.1:22500-29991 GCA_963575745.1 Prorocentrum cordatum
CTCCACCACAGGATCCAGGTTCTCGCGTCGCCAGGGAGCGAATGCCACACACTGAAACCTGCGATGGTACAAAGTGCCCCTACCATCTCCACAAAGCTGGCATTGGTCAGGGGCTTCAGGACTGTGCTCGCACACTCTGTGCTGGCTCCAGTACACATTCGCACACAGAGCTGACAGGGCTGCCTTATGCGACTTCGTCCACGACTCTGAACACTTCCGCCCAAGGAGCTGATGAATTGGCTGCCAGAAGATTGGGCCGCTCCAGGCCCCGAAGTCAAACTGTTTCAACTGCTCCTCCCGCTCTATAGTCCTGACGACCGAGCCACGCAGGAGAAGGGTGAAAAACTTGGGCGAAAACCGATCAATAGACCACACACGGTTGAGGTCATCAACCAGGGCCATTCGAGACAGGTCGAAACTCCAGCGGATCCGAGCCAGCTGCAGGAAAAGCGCAGCAACAGGCTGGCGGACTTGGCCCCAGGGGGCCCTGCTCCCCTGGACCGCAATGGCATCCTGGACACAAGCCTCAAACACTGGTTTCGACACCGAGCGGGCCCACCAAACACTGACGAATTCCTTTAAAGCCGACCGACGACACAGCCACCAAAAGCGGGTCCCTGAGCCAGAGGCGGGCAGCCGAAAGAAACCTGAAGCCCAGGGAGGTGCCAGGAAGAAGAGGGCCCCAGGATCTCGCAGCTTGGACCCTGAGCTTATGGAGGGTGGTCGGCGGGATCCCCAAAATGTGGGACCCCCACGCAGCTTTAGCCAGCGCACCCACACGAAAAACTCTACTGTGCTTTTCACTTTGCCCCAGTTGACGAAGGGCGCGTGCGGTGCTGCGGGCAGCATCACATCTCGATGTCTGCGTGCCGACCCGCCTCGCCCTGCCGTCCAGCGAGTCGCCGCCGAGGTCACGGTGGGCGATGACCAGCTTGTCGTCCGATAGCTTCCACCTGGGGTCCTGTCTCAATGCAGGCAGCTGAGATTGATCGGACATCATGAATCAAGTCTTGTCCCAATTGATGGGCAACTTCCTCGAATCCAGCTCGGCGGTGACGATCTCGAAACTCTTGACCGTGTTCTCCACCACCGTCCTGGGGCCTCCGATGATATGCGTCGTCAAATCATCGACCACATTCAGAGCCCGACACGGAGGCGTTTCCTCAGCCAGGCGCTTGAGGAGGCACAGAGTCATCAGCTTCGCCACTCCCGTAGCCGCACTGCATCCAGCCACGATCGTACCATTCGGGTGACTGACTCTGCTCGTGCCCCCTGTCCAGCGCGCCCGCCGTGGTGCACGATGCAGGCAGCAGAGCGCCTTCAGCAAGGCGCCGTCGAAATCGTAGTGTTCTGCTGCTTCACGCAGCTGCTGATGACTGACATTCTCGTAAAACTTGCGGATGTCGTAGAAAACAGTAATTGCCGACAGCTTCTTCCTTCTGGCGTAACAGGCCAGCATGTTATGCAAGTACGCCGCCTTGTCGCAACTGGTCGTGGCATCTTTTCCCCAGAAGAACTTCGCGTCCACCGACGTCTCCCAACTCTTTACATACTGCCTTCGGCATCTGCTCCAAATGCGTGCCCAGAAACACAAGAGCCCAATAGGCCGTGTGCCCCCACCAGGTTTGGGCAGAAAAACATTGATCGTGACCCACATGCGTTCACATTGCGGATTGCGCTCCCAACTGGAGATAATCTCCTGCAGTCTCCGCACAAACACCCCATCCAGAAAGGTAACCAGCCTCATGTGAAAGTTGTCCCAGCCAAGCCCAGTAGAAATGCCAAAGGAGCGGCATACCTTGACGATCTGGTCCTCCGATATCGGGTCAAGCTTCCACGGGTAACTCCAACCAGACGGCGCTGCCTCCTGGGCCCTATCGTCAGAGATCCACAGCTCTTCCCATTCTTCCAGCACCGCCGTGATCGCCGCAGCTCCCACCAGACCGTGGGGCTTGCCTTTTGCCAGCGTGGGCGCCTCCTCCAACATCTTGGGCCTGGAGATCGCGTGCGCTATCCTGCCCGAGCCTTGAGCAGCAAGTTCACCGAACTCCCTCCAAGCTTTACTCCTGGCCTGTGAGTCTTTGCGCCTGCGAACTTCCACCTCCTCCACAAGCACCGTCCGAAACCAGGCCGCCAATTGACCTCCTCTCTTGGCCAGAGCCACCCACTTCTGGACCTCCTTAGCCTGCAGGGAGGGGGACTCCGAGATGGCCTCAGGTAGCCTCAAGGCCAGCAACTGCCTTTCGCACCTCTCTGAGTGCTCTGGTCTGCCTGCCTTCGACCCAGGCGGAGCTGATGATGCAACTCATAAGGCATCCCATAGCCTGAGGGCACTCAGCCAGGCTCTAGTGTCCGTCTCGTCGTGGCGCTCGAGAATAGATTTCGCACAATCCACCAGCCTCTTCTTCTTGAGTACCACGCCCTTCTCCCTGCCAAAAAAGAATCTCCTGTCCGCGATCGGAATCTCGAACAGCTGCACGAGGTACTTCTCCGCCGCTTTGAACCACATCGCTGCCGCATCCTCAACCGAGCTCACAGGGGCATCCAGATGCCACTCGTCAAGCACAGGTATTGTAGGCCGTCCCGTGGTCGGGGTGAGGACGGTCTCCATGGCGCCCCTGGCCTTCTTCCTGACCCTCCTCTTGGCCTCCTGGTCGGCCAGCGGAAAGGCTCGCGGGGGCGCCTCCACCCAGACAAAGGGCTCGTCACTGAAGCCCTCCAGCTCGATCTCCACGTAGCAGTGTGGCGAGATCGGCGTGTCCACCCTGGCCTTCACCGACATGGGGAAGGCGTCCAGAGCCTGGGAGCCAATGAAGTAGTCGTACTCTTTGCCATTGCAGGTTGGGCAGCCAGGTGCGAAGATGGTGGCGGCTACCAGGTCCAGCCAGCCCAGCTCCATGATCTCCTCAGGTTCAAGGTTCCAGTCGCCTCCGAGCAGGAACGGGAAACGCTGCGCCCCCAGGAAAGTGCTGAGGAACTCCAGTAGCTCCAGGTTCTCGCCCTTGGGGCCGATCGAGTCGACGCCATAGACCGAGCCGATGATGATCCACGAGTGAGCGCCTACCGTCATGAGCCTCATCACCACCCGATGCTGCCACCTCTCAGGCACCTGGAGCTTGGACACCCCAATGCTCATGGCCGCCGACAAGCCCACTCCAGCTGAGAGAGATCTGGCCGATTCTCCTGTGCGCTTTGCCGAACCCAGCGCCAGCTTCCGAGAGCAAGTACGGGTCCATTGATGGGCCCCTGCTTCCCCCGACTGGTCCAGTACGGTCTCCTGAATGCACAACACCTGCGGCAACTGGCAATGCATCTCAATCCAAGGCATAGTGTTCCGAGCCCTTGGCCACGTATTCGCATTCAGAGTGCCCACTCTGAACGTACCTTGGGCCCCGCGGTCCTCAGGAGGGAGCCCCTCCATCAGTGAGATGACCTGCTTCGGCTGCAGCGCTGCCATAGCTTCTTCTTGAGGTTGCTCAACACTGACTCCCTTGGCTCGAGACCCAGCACGTGGCGACTGAACCTGGGAGGGCACTACAGCCGAAAATCGGTTGCCCCCAGGATTTGGCGTTCTAACACCCGAATCCCACGAAGGGCTCTCGCAATCTACTCTGAGACAGCCAGGTTCGAGGAGCACCTGGCTGTCGCGTTCTGACGCTGAAATTCCTTCACTGCGTGCAGCCAAAGGTTTGGACGAGAAAGCCGCCAAGCTGTGGGTGGGCTTGACGGCTGCGTTCTGAATGGCTGACACGTACTCGGCGCACTGACCAATCACCGAACTCCGTTGCCCCATCTCCTCGCAATTTAACTCTGAGGAGACCAGGCTCGAGGCGCACCTGGTTTCCGATCCGACAAAGCTCGTTGTCGCCACCCGTGAAGTCGACGACGCCACCGCTGACCAGGGAGTTGCCGACGCCGGAGCCGACGGCGACACAGCAGCGCAGGGAGTATGCGACACCGACGATGGACACGCAACCGACGAAGACAACCTCGACGATTTTTGTTCCATCCAGCCAGAGGCCGAGTTGAACTCTCCGCGCCGTGCGCGGGGCCGGGGAGCAACGGTGCGAGGGTCACTAACGGCGCACCGCCGGGCAGTCCCCACTCGCACCGCGCCCCCCGATGACCAGGAAAGAGGAGTCGCCGAACACGGCCACGACGCCCCTACCTGTGTCGAGCACCCGCTGTGGCTAAAGCCCCGCCCGTTTAGCCGCTTGCACTCCACCGACAGCAGCGACCAGAGAGCGAATGTCCACCTGTGTGGCCGCCTTGCCCACCTCCTCCACCGACGCCTCGGTAGGTGAGCCTGCTGTCGCGCTCCCTGGGCTCGCCGAAGTCCCTGTTCCAGACTCGATCCCACCTGTGTCCGATGCTTGTTCCCCATCATCAGCCGTGCGTCGACGCTTCGATTGGAGGCGCTTGAGATGCTCCTTGTGCTGGTCCTGGGCTGAGTTGGCCTTCTCCAGCGCTTGCCGAAACACCGAACCAAGAACCTCTTGCAGCTGCTTCGCCACGTCGTTCTTGCGCTCCTCGAGTTCGCGAAGGTCATCCTCGGACACCTCGTAGCTGCCCTTGACCGCCTCCACGTCAATGAAATCGTCGCAAGAAATAAGGCTAGCCAGCTCCATCTCCCCGTCGATGAGCTTGCGCAGGCTGATGCTCGCGGGGCCTCTGGACTCCGTCGCTGGTGGTCCTTTGTGCTGGCTCTGGAGCTCCACCAAGGCGGCTGCCACCTCGCCATCGGCGGCCTGCAGCTCGTCAGCCAGGGTCCCCACCGTGGCCGCCAGCTCGTCAGTAGCTCGACGCCAGCGCTGCAGCTTCTCGAACTCGACCTTGAGGCGCTTCTCCAGCTTCTCCTGCTTCTGCTCAGCAGCCACGAGCCGCTGCCTCCCCGACGGCTTCGGGGGTGGAGCCGCCCTCTGCGCCAGTGCTCCATATCGCGCGGCCCCCGCAGCGTCCCCAGCTTCCCGAGCCAAACGCTGTAGTTCGAGGGCCTTGGCCTGAGGAATCTCGGGAACGGGTCCAGGAGGGAGAGCAGAGGAGAGGTTGCCAGCGCCTTTGCCACCGAGAGGATCACCCTTGCCGACTTTGTATCCTTTCTTCCCCTTGCTCGCTCCCTTCCCCGACTCATCCGACGACTTGGGGCCACCAGAGTCTTCCAGAGGTTGGGGTCGTGTACCGAGCTTCTGGCCACAATGCTTGCAGCACATCGATCTTTTAGAGTTCTTACGGCAACCGCAGTGGTGGCATAGAATTTCACCTTTGGGACCCGCCACCGTCTTCCATACTTCCTCGTGCTTGGCTCGCTGGCCGTCCCAGGACTCCCACTTGGCAGCCGATGAAGCCCCGCCCTCAGGTATGGTGCCCCCCCAGCGACGGGGCCTGGAGGCCTGCACCCACGGTCGGCGCTCCCACTCGTCAGAGCCTGCAGGAGCCATGGCGCGAGAAAGAGGAAAGGGATGATGGAGGCTCGCGAACCCCTCGACTGAGGGACCTCCTGAAAGGTTGATAACTGCCGCGGACTAGCGGTATCCGTTTTTGCCAATGCGGGCTCAGCCCGCCAAAGCATGGGTCTTGAGCCAAAATGGCTACGGAATGAGCAGGAGGAGGAGGAGGCGGAGGAGGAGGAGGAGACGGAGAACGAGGAGCAGCAGGAGGAGGAGGAGCATGAGGACGATGTAATATGACAATGATTATGATGTTGCTGAGGATGATCATGCGTCTGCTGCTGATGATGATGTTGATGATGCCGATGCTGTCGATTATGATGATGATGATGATGATGATGATGATGATGATGATGATGATGATGATGATGATGATGATGACGATGCTGTAGATGCTGCAGCTGCTGATGCTGATGCTGATGATGGTGATGCTGCTGATGCTGATGATGCTGATGATGTTGATGATGTTGAGGATGCTGAAGATGATGCTTCGGATGATGATGATGATGATGATGCTGATGATTATGATGATGATGATGAGGATGAGGATGAGGATGAGGATGATGATGATGATGATGATGATGATGATGATGATGATGATGATGATGATGATGATGCTGGTAAGTGTGGAGATGAAGTTGCTGATGCGGATAGTGATGATGATGGTGTTGCTGCTGATGATGGTGATGCGGATGACGAAGATGCTGCTGCTGTTGATGAGGATGATGCTGATGATGATTATGATAAGGATGATGATGCTGCTGATGATGACAAGGATACTGATGATGTTGAGGATGATGACGACGATGACGACGATTATGATCATGATGGTGCTGATGCTGATGCTGATGCTGATGCTGATCGTGATGCTGATGCTGATGACGACGAGGATGAGGATGAGGATGAGGATGATGATTTGGCTGAGGATGAGGTTGAGGATGAGGATGAGGACGAGGATGGGGTTGACGATGCGGTTGAGGCTGAAGATGAGGATGATGAGGATGATGGGGGATGGCGAGGGGGAGGAAAGGAGGAGGAGGATTGGGAAGATGATGAAAGGTGGACGAGGAAGAAGGAGGAGGAGGAAGGAGGAGGAGGAGGAAGGAGGAGGAGGAGGGGGAGCAACGGGAGGACGAGGGGGATCAAGAGGGCGAAGAGGAGGAGGAAGATGAGGAGGAGGAGGGGGAGGAGGAGGAGGAGGAGGAGGCACAGGAGGGGAGGAGTCGGAGCAGGAGGAGGAAACGGAGAAGGCGGAGGAGGAGGAGGAGGAGAAGGAGGAGGAGGAGAAGGAGGAGCAGGAGGAGGAGAGAGAGGAGAAGCAGGAGGAGGAGAATGAGGGGTAGGATGAGTAGGACGAGGAGGATGAGGCGGAGAAGCTAGGAGGAGGAGGTGGAGGAGTTTGAAGCTGCAGCTGATGATTGTAATGCTACTGATGATGACGATGGCGATGCTGATGATGATGCTGATGATGGTGGTGCTGATGATGATACTGATGAGTACGATGATGGTGATGATGCTGCTGATGATGCTGATGATGATGATAATGCTGGTGATGCCGATGGTGATGATGCTGCTGATGATGATGCTGCTGATGCTGATGCTGGTACTGATGATGATGCTGATCATGATGATGCTGATGTTGCTGATGATGCGGATACTGTTGCTGATGATGATGCTGATAATGATGATGCTGCTGATGATGCTGCTGATGATGATGAGACCGCTGACGATGATGCTGCTGCTGTTGATGATGATGCTGATGCTGATGATGATGCTGATGATGATGATGATGATGCTGATGCTGATGCTGATGGTTATGATGATGCTGCTGATTATGATGATGATTATTATGCTGTTGATGATGATCATGACGATGGTGATGATGATGATGATAATGATGATGATGATGATGATGATGATGACGATGATGCTGATGATGCTGACTATGTTGCTGCTGCTGCAGCTGCTGCTGCTGATGATGATGATGGTGATGATGATGATGATGACGATGATGCTGATGCTGGTGCTGATGCTGATGTTGATG
>CAUYUJ010010162.1:0-29982 GCA_963575745.1 Prorocentrum cordatum
TCCTCCTCCTCCTCCTCGTGCTCTTGCTCCTGCTCCTGCTCCTGTTCCTCCTCCGCCTCTTCCTCCTCCTCCTTTTGCTCCTCCTGCTCCTCCTGCCTCCTCCTCCTCCTCCTCCTCCTCCTCCTCCTCCTCCTCCTCCTCCTCCTCCTCCTCGTCCCCGCCCCCGCCCGCGGCGGAAGGGTGGGGGCCCAGGGGCAAGAGAAGGGCGCCCCCCTTCGCAGAGTAGCCCGCCGGAAGGCGGAGAGACTCGTCGCGCTCCCCAGAGCGTGCCAGCCGCCCGGAGCCGTTCCCTGCCTGGGGGGGGGGGCCGCCGCCGAGCCCCGCCAGGGGCGCGTCCCGCGGCGAGCGGTCGACGGCATCCGAACGGGGAGGTATTCCGAGCGGGCGTCGAACGAAGCCGCCACGGCGGCTCGAACCGCGCGCGGCGGGCGCGGCCTCCTGGGCTGCATAGCGGGGCGGCCGCCCTCCCTGCTCGCGCCCCCCTATCTTCGAGGATGATATCATGGAGCTCCCGGAGGGCCTTCGTCGCATCGCCCAGCGCGTGCCGCATCGGATCTTCGGGCGCCGCGTGGATGCTGAGGGCTGCGTCGAAGTCTCGCGCCTCCATGTTGCCGAGGCAGTCCGCCCCGCGACTCTGCATCCGAGGCTAGCGCCATCTCGCGCGACCTCGGCTCGCCCGAGAGCTCGAAGAAGAGAACCGTCCAAGGCCGCCTGGTCGGCATGGCCCCGGACACCGCGCAGGCGCCCAAGGTTGTCGGGCGACCCCGTCGTCGTGAGCTCGCCCGCTGGTGGGCCTTCCCCAGCCTCGAGAACAGCTACGCGCAGCGGCATCGTGCCAAGGAACTCCCGCGCCGCGATGGCCCTGTTCGGATCGTATGCCCGCGCCCATGGGAACCGGCTCTTCTCCGGCTCCATCGCGTGCCGGCGGGCTCCGCGGGCGTCGCCGCTCGGGGGGCCGCCTCGGCCCTCGCTCCCGAACGACAGTGCCCGGCGATCTCGGCCACGTCGGCGCGAGCCCGAGCGCCCGCGGCCCAGAGGCCCTCTAGTGGCCAGACTTGTCGACGCTGGAGGCCCAGGCGCGCGCGGGCCCCAGGGGCGGCCCCCCTAGACGAGGACCACAGCCGAGACAGTTAGACATCTCAAGCCGGCCGCCATCTCGCCCAAGCGGGCGGCGCCGCGTTCGACCCTCTCCAAACAGCAGCGGGCCAGCCAATCCGCTCTCACTTTCAAGAGGCACACGGTGCAGAGTGGTGCTATCGAGACAGGGGCCGGCCCAGACCAACTCGAGGCCGCCCAGCGTCTTGCCCCCCTGGGCCGGGAAACCTGAGCCGCCGGTGAGGATGGCCATGCACGAGGAGGGCAGCCAGCCTCCTGCGTCGCTCCGAGCCGATCGCCCCTGGGTCGTCGGCGCGGACGAGCTGTCCCGCGAGCCAGACGTTGCCCGGCAAGCGGGGGATCGCTAGCAGCGCGGCGCCGAACCGCATGGCCCACCACACGGAGGCGCAGGATATGCCGAAAGAGCCGACGATGTCGCCGTAGACCTCGCTCTCGAACTCGCTGGCCAGCGTGCATATTATTCGCCCGCGCGAATCTTGATGAGCAGATGCGTACCTTTGGCGTCGGTGGCGGGCGAGCGCAGGACTTCGCGCGGGCCCCTTTAGTAACTCAGGATGGCGCTCTTCCCCTCTTCCCCGCTGGCCTCGGCGTCATCTGGCGGGCCCTGCGTCGAATCCGATTGTCCACGGCGGCCTCGCGCGCGCCGTCGCGCATGGATCGCCCCCCGACGTTCGCATCTCAGAGCCGCCAAGACTGCCATGGAGCACTTGCCGTGGAAACGGCCGCGCAACCGTTCCGTGAATATCTCGGCCATCCTGCCCGACTTCATCTCGTCCGCGAGGTGCTCGCGGAGCCTGTCGCCTCGGTCCTCCACGCTGCTGCCTCGGGTCGAGGCGCGCGTCATTGGGGCGGCACGCCAGCGCGCGGGCTGGCCCCCGCCCCGATGGGTCGCGTGGAGCCCGGCCACTGCTGATCGCGCTTGCGCTTGCTTTCGGGGGCCCCTCTGGCAGCCTCGTAGATCTCCTTCTGCAAGAGGTCGAGCGGCTCGCTCGGGTCGGCCCTGGTCGGGCGCGCCTGCGCCGCCATGTTGCGCTGGGCGCGCCCCGCGGCCGCCGGGCCGCCCACGGCCTGTGCGATGCCCTCGAAGAGCTGATCGGTCATCAAATCTGCGGTCGTCCGAGGGCCCGGGCCCCGGAGGCGAAAGAAAGCCCGCGGCGATGTGGAGCCCCGATCGGGCCCTCGGCGCACTCTCCGCCGCGCGGCGGCCCCGCGCCTGAGTTGGCGGGGGGGCCCTCGAGTGCGCGCGCTCCTTTCTGCGCGCCAAGCTGCGATGATGGCGCCCGCGCGGCCGTCGGCCCCAAACCGAGGTTGCCCCTGACGGCGATTTCCGAGAACGCCTCGATCAAGTCTGACCGCGTCGGAGGCAAGTCCGCGAAGGCCGTGGCGGCGCCCTTCCTGCCGCGGCCCTCGACGGGGAAGGGGCCGCCCGCCGCGGGGCCTCGGCGCTGGCCCCGCCGATGTAGATCTCGCCTCCCCCGAGCGGGCCCTCCGCGGGCGTCGCCCCCCCTGGCGCGCCGTGCGCGCGCTGGCCGAGCGGCCCCAGGCGGGGGGGAGATGGTATTTCCCGAGAAATAATGCAAGTTCGGGTTTGGGTTCGGGCAGACGGAAAATCTAACATTCGATCTCGAGGCCCCAAAGGGCCCGAAATTCGAAATGAGTCCACGTCGGCCCCCCGGCACAAAGACGGGATCGGAAAGCGCGGGGCGGCGGGCGCCACTTCGCGCGGAACGGGCAGCTTGCGCACGAGAGTTCGAACGTGCGAGAGCACCGACGAAGACATTCGAAATCGGGCCAGCGCGGGACTTCGGGGCGCGCGCGAATGGGGCAGGCGCCCGATCGCAGCGCGAGCTGCTGCCGCGCCGCGCCCGGGCCCCCCGCGCGCGCGCGCCGACGCAGCGCTGCCGCCATTCCCGAGCCGATGGTCTGAGAGGCGAGGCGCGCCGCGACCCCGGCGGCGGCGGCGCCTGCTGGCCGCGCGCTCGCGAGCAGCGCGAGAGGTCAAGAGGAAAGAATGGCACATGGGCGAACTAGAAGGGCGAGGAGTGCTAAGGGGGCGGGCGCGGGAATGGGGGGGGGGGGGCGGGGCGAGGTGGCGGGGAAGAGAGGGGTGAGTCAACTGTTGCCGTTTTGTCCCCGCGCAATCGCCGACCAGCCCCTGTGTCCGCGCTGGGGCGGGGGGCGGCGGCGACTGCGATGAGGGCGGCGATGTCCTCCTTCCCTCCGACCAGTCTCATCCCGAGTTGCCATGCAGCTGCGAAGCTCAGGGCACCGACCGGTCCTGGCCAGTGCCCGTCGCGCCAAGCGGGGGCGCCCTGGCTCGAGCGGGGGCCGACCGCCCCGGCGCCCCCATTTGACCTATCTGGATGCGCCCCCCCGCGGATGTCAACGATTGTTTCCCCCGCTAAGGCTGGGGCATGTCCCTGTGAATCTCCCCCCGCGCGCCCCGCGTCGGAGTGATCGGCGCGGGCCGCCCAGCAGAGCAGCGCGCGTCGGAGACGGGGGGCCGCGCCCAGGGCTGCCCAGGGCGCGAAGAGGAAACCGCAAATACGCCAAAGTTCAATGGGAACTCGCAAGATTGGAAACATCGACGGCCCCGCCGACGTTCGGAAAAAGCGCAACTGGCAAAGCGGGCGCAACAGCATGCCCAACTTTGTTTCGTACATGCGCGAAACAAAGTTCGGGGGCAAAACCAATGAAGTTCAACGATTAGAACAGTTTAGAAAACAGTTCAAACATTGAAACCTATATATATATATATATATATATATATATATATATATATATATACATGTATCAAGAAGTCAGCGACTCATCGAATGTCCAAAAATAGCCAAAGTTCGGAGTAATTTCAAAAGCGCAACACAAATTTGCGAACATGTGGCAACACATGATTTTTTAAGAATGAATTCGAAACCAAGTTCAGAAGGTCAGAAAAGTCCACAGCCCTTTGAACACATCAAAACAGTTTCAGAACAGCGTGGGTGCAACTCGCAGAAAATTCAGGAGGTCCTGGAAAGTTTGAAACGCCTTTCGCACAAAGTTCGGATCAAGTTTGGAACACAGGCGCCCCGGGACTTCGCCCCCCCCCCCCCTCCGGGGCGTCGCCAGATTTCTGCAGAGGAGGAGCCAGTGGGGGGCGCGGAGCCCCATGGAAAACCCCGCGGATAAGCGCGCGCGATTGCGTCGGCGCGGCCGCGGGGCCCTGCCAGCGCGTCGCCCGCGGGGGCGCGCAGACGCCCTGGCTTGGCCGCGCGGCCGGCTCCGCCCGTTCGCGGCGCGCGGGCCCGCCGCGCCGCCGGCCGCGCGCCCGCTCCTCCCGACCCAGCGACATGCGCGCAAGGGCGCGCGGGCCCGTGGCGCGGCCGCGGGGCCCCTCGGCGACGCGCGCAAAGGGCCGTGGAACGGCGCGGCCGTAGCCTCGCCCATGCGTTTCGCGAGAAGCGCCGCTGATTTTTGCTCCCGTGGGTGAGGGTGCATTTGGATTGGCCGTCTAATGAAAACCCCGCCCGCGCGTTCTGCGCGGCGCGCGGCGGGCCCTTTGGCGCGGCCGCGCAGCCCCCCGCGCGCGCGTCGCGCGCTGCGCCGGCGAGCCCGCGCGCGCGGCCGCCGCGAGCCCGCTGGCGCCTCGCGCGCGAAGCGTCGCCGAGGATTGCGCCCGCGCGCAGCGCGCGAAATGCCGCCGCGGGGGCCCGCCCGCGCGCCCCGTTCGCGGCCCAGCTCGACAACGGATGCCAAGCATGCGCGCAACAAATTTTGGAGGCCTGGCCTTCCGTTGGCCACGTGGAGTTGCCAGCGGGGCCGGCCCAGACGACAAGTTCGAAAGCGATGAGAGGAGAAAGGGCAGGCATGTCCATCGCCCTGATAACCATCGACGCGGCCGCCAACTACGCGCGGGCCACGTCGCAGTCGAGTACAGAGCACGGCCCTACGATGCAACTTCTGCAGCGGCGTGAAAAATAGTTGCATGCGAAGCTCGAGTGAGCTGTCGGAGACCAGCGACCTTTTTACCTAGCATTCCGACAGCACTGACAAGTCTGAGACCGTGGGGCCGATCGAATTTGGGCCCAATGTTCCTGGGCCAGATGGGACACAGTCTGCCGTGCGAGTCTTCAAGACAAGAAGAGTCCTGGCGCCATCAAAATTTTCTCGGCCGCTGGAAATAATCCAAACTTTGTCCTCGCCGCAGAACGCTATCCACATTGTTGGTCCGAACTTGTTTCTCGCCGCCGAAATGTTTCAAACTTTTTTCTCAGCTCCAGGGATCCAGCATTTTTCTGTTTTTTGTTGTTAAAAAACTCTTAACAAAAAGCACGAACACGAATGTTTTTTTTTATATTAAAAAAAAAAATATCAAACATAGCACGCCCACATTGGCCTCGCACCTGCTGGACTTACGATCTGTCGACATATGTGGGCCGTTCGCACCCCCTCAGCTTGTTACAACTCCAGGCGAGGCCCCCTCCCATGTTGGGCGGTGGGCCGCTTGGCAAGCGCGCCAATGCGCAGCGCGGCCCGCTCGCGCAGCTGTGGGGGCCAGGCCGCGGCGCGCCCGCCGTCGAAGTCGAGGGGCCTGTCCATCGTTGGGGGCTGCCGCGTGCTGGCGGGGCTCTGTCCGCGAAGGTCGCCGTCCTGGACGTCGCCGAGGTCCTCGGACTGCTCGAGGAGGTCCGCTGCCTGCTCGCTGCTCGCCAGATGTACCTTCAGCGCTCGGAAGGTAAAAATGGCGAGCTGGTTGGGCGCCTGGCCTCGCTTTCCGCGGCCACCTGGCAGCACGGGGCCCCCGCGGGCGCCGCGTCGACAACAACGGGCGCGGGCCGCGCGCAGGCCTCGCCCTGCGCCGAGCGGCGTACCTGGTCCTCCTCGGCCCCCCCGTCCGTCTTCTGGCCGGCCGGCCTCGTCGCCCCGCGGTTGGGGGCGC
The DNA here is from genome assembly GCA_963575745.1 of Prorocentrum cordatum. Classification (NCBI taxonomy): domain Eukaryota; class Dinophyceae; order Prorocentrales; family Prorocentraceae; genus Prorocentrum; species Prorocentrum cordatum. The sequence continues at coordinate 6,035 of CAUYUJ010010162.1, forward strand.
TCTGCGGCTTAACCGCCCGACTGGCGCCGCGTTCGCCCATCTTCCAGCTGCTGCTCGCGCGCGTTGCTCGCCGCGCGCATGCCGGCGCGGCCGCCCGCGCGCGCGCTGCCCCTGCCCGGCCGACGCGTCGACGTCGAGCGTGTCTTTCTCCTCGGCAGACGCGCTCGCCTCTCGCCCCAGCGCGCCCCCCCGCCCAAGTGGCGCCCCAGCGTTGCCTGGCACTTCCGCCAGAACACCAGCCGGAGAGCCATTCTCGTTGCCCTCGCCCGCGCCCCGGCGCAGGCTCCGACCGGCTCGAACCCGAGGGTCTCCGCGGCCCCCCCTGCCGAACCTCGCCCGGCGGCGCGAACGCGCCTGCCTTCCCGCCCTCCGCAAGGGCCCACGGCGCCACGCAGGCGGGCCACCCCTCGGTCGCAGGCGCGCTGATGGTGTCGAGGGCGAAGGCCTGGGGAGCCCTACGCGAGGGCTGCGAGCCTTTCGGGGGGGCAGGGGGGGGGGTCTGCGCGGCCGGTCGCGGCGGGCCGCCAGAGGAGAGGCCTCGGCCCCGACGAATCGAAGTCGGCGTCGACATGGGATGCGCGCGCAGAAGTGGCCGCGGATAATTGCGCGAAGACCTAGCTGTCCCGACAGCGAGACGACCGAGAGCAAGATGCGGATGCGGCGCGCGGCCCCGAAGCCCCGGGCGCTCTCCGCAAGGCCGTCCTGTCGCGAGGGCCCCCCCCCGCCCGCCGCGGAACGGAGGGGGGCCCGCGGGCGGGGCGGGTGCCTTCGCTGCGCGAGGGCGCCCACCGGTCGACGGGGTTCGGGGCGATCCCGCGGGCGCGTCAACGGGCCCGCGCAGAATCCCCCGGAAAGGGCGGCCGCCGCCCGCCCGACCAGACGGAGCCGCGCCCCCGGGGCCGGGCGACGCCGCGCCCCCTCAGCCGCAAGGCCGCGGGCGAGGGGGGAGACGAGGGGGCGGTCAGCCGGGCGCGGAAGCAAGTTCGGCGCCGGCTGCGGGCGGTTGCCCGCGCCAGTCGCACCCTTGGCCGCGCGGCGGTCAGCGCTCTCGCCGCGAGCGCGCCGACGAAGCCCCTGGCCCGAAGGGTCTCACTGGGGCCCGGCCACTGCTGGCGCAAGAAAGTCTTGCGGACGCGCCGCAAGTGCATTGCCGACCAGCTGGGGTTGCGGCGCGCAGTCAACTCCTCGGCGACGCACTGTTAGGGCTGGCGCGCGCGCCCCCGCAGCTGCTGCCGCTTGTTCTTTGGCTAGCCAGGCCGCTCGGATGGGTTGCCGCAGGCGCGCTCGATGGCGAAGAACAGGAGCGGGCAGTTGAGAAGCACGGGGCGCTCTTCGTGGCGCAAGATGCGACGCCGGCGGGCGGGCAGCGCGACAACTGCGCACGAACATATTATGGGGAGAGCGCGGGTCCTCGCAGCGGGGGCGGACGCGTGGCTGCCCGAGCTCCGCCCGGGTGATCTCCTTCTCCGAATGCGTGGGCATATGCTTGAGGAGCTTATTGCAGGCCCCCTCGTTGCTGGCGTCGATGGCCTCCATGATAGCGCCGCTCTCTCTTTTTTCCATGTCGCCGCCCAAGAGACATGCCACCCCTGCAGGCGCGGATGGCGGGCGCAGACTTGCCCGCAAGAGCGCGGTCAAGGCGCGCTCCTGCTCGACGGCGCCACGCATGGAGTAAACCATCTCTGCCGGCTTGGACAGCTCATGCCCCTAGGCCCGCGCGATGAACTCGATCTCCCCGCCGCTGGCCTCCGACGCGCCCCCGTGGCCCATGAGGGTCTGGGGCGGGAAGGCGACGGCCCGATGCTCCCACTCGTCGGTGCTATCTCCCACAACCAGAGGCCGCAGTTCTTGATGGCGCCCTAGTGGCCGCGCCCCGCGGCGGCGCCTCCAGGCGCATCCTACTTCGCCTGCGGCGCACATCGCGCCCGATCTTTCGGCTTGATGGGGGGCCGCCTTGCAGCGCGGGCAGACGCGCATGCTGTGATTTTCGCTGCCGAGAGCGATGACGAAGTCAGCCGCGGCCCCCAGGCGCTTATCGGGATGGCTCTGTAAACCTCCGTCGAGCTGACGCTTCGAACGACCAGCCCGTTTCCATGTTTCGCGAGCTCCACGTGCGTAGCGAGGGTGATGGTCGTTGAGCTGTGACGGGAATTCCTTATGTTGTTCGTTCCTCATGTTGTACCATTATGTTTCAAGTTCGTGGTGCTGGACCGAACCCAATTGACGGGGTCCGCGTGCTCCTTGTTGCCGTGGCACTGGAAGCACGCGTGGTGGCAAGGGTTCGAAGCATCGGGGATCATATTGACGAGCGCCTGCTTGACATTGCAGCCCATGGCCTTGGCGACGTGCTAATGCGCGAAGACCGCGACGATGCTCTGAAAGGCGGGGGTGTCGCCATTGTCGTATGCCTTGGCGAAGTCGTAGATCAAACCGTATCGATTCGTGCTATAATGGCACTTGGCTCGGTTGTGGGCAATGACTGGGCCACAAACAGGATGACGCCGCCGGATTCCTTGACCGGAGGAAACTGTTTCTCCGAAGTGACGCTCGTGCCACTCCCCCTCCCCTTGCCCGGCGGGCTGCAAGGGTGACGCCCCGCTTGTTCGCTGGCCAGGGTCCTGTCCCGAAAAATCGCATGGAATGCCGCCGCCGCTGCCCGCGCTCGCCTCCCCCCTGCCACCGCTTGCGTCGGTATCACCCGCCATCTTCCTGCATCTCGCGGAGGGGGCATGGGTTCCGACATTGCATGCGCAAGCAGGCTCTTTCTTACGGCGTCGAAGGCGCACGGCCCAAACCCCAGCTTCGTGCTTGTTGTGAAACGGCCGGGCGCCTGAGCCCAAATGGCAAATGACGCCGGGAGGTGAAGGAAGGTACACTTCCGCGCTGGTACACGGAGGCAACGTACATCCATAACCAACATCAACAACCACATACACCACTCACAGAAAACAGCACTGCCAAACAAGGGCATACGCACACACACATACACACGCATAATACACAGCATACACGAATACTAAACACCAAGAACTCCTACACCAAGGCCAACCACCAGAAACAAAACAACACACTCATAAACACCTACACTGGAAGAAAGCAAACATAATGGACACCAGTGCCATACGCGACCATCAACCCATGAGGTCAGACATCAAGGTTGCCAAGACATGTCCCGCGCTCGGGGGCAATCGGAGGCCGTCAACCTCACCTGTCGTGTGGGTCCTGCGCCGTGGATCTCCGTCTGTGCTGGGGGCCCCACGGTGGTCAGGTGACAGATCGCGCGGCGACCTCGGACCCCCCAAACCCAGACATTAGATGTCTGGAAAGCCTTTCAACACGGAGGAGCCGACCCTTTTTCCAAGGCGCCTGTCTCACCCCGGACCGTCATCTGAAGGCCCTGGGCACGGCGAGGGCCGTCGCTGGCCGAGGCGGCCGAAAACCTTCCGCCGTGCTCTTGTTCACGACGCGAGCATTCCTCCTCCTCCTCCTCCTCCTCCTCCTCCTCCTCCTCCTCCTCCTCCTCCTCCTCCTCCTCCTCCTCCTCCCCCTCCCCCTCCCCCTCCCCCTCCCCCCTCCTCCTCCTCCTCCTCCTCCTCCTCCTCCTCCTCCTCCTCCTCCTCCTCCTCCTCCTCCTCCTCTCCTCTCCCTCCTCTCCCTCCTCCTCCTCCTCCTCCTCCTCCTCCTCCTCCTCCTCCTCCTCCTCCTCCTCCTCCTCCTCCTCCTCCTCCTCCTCCTCTCCTCCTCCCTCCTCTCCTCCTCCTCCTCCCCCTCCCCCTCCCCCTCCTCCTCCTCCTCCTCCTCCTCCTCCTCCTCCTCCTCCTCCTCCTCCTCCTCCTCCTCCTCCTCCTCCTCCTCCTCCTCCTCCTCCTCCTCCTCCTCCTCCTCCTCCTCCTCCTCCTCCTCCTCCTCCTCCTCCTCCTCCTCCTCCTCCTCCTCCTCCTCGGAGAGCTCGCCGCACGGCCCGTCGCCGCACGGCTCTAGAGAGAGAGAGAGAGAGAGAGGGCGAGAGGATGGAGCCGATGAGCAGTCCGCGGGGGCGGGGCGCCTGTGGGCACGCGCACGGGCCTTCGCCACGCTGCGGGCTGGCACGCAGGGCCCGAGGCCCTGAGGATGGGAGCCCGAGCGGAGGGCGAGGAAGAGCGGAGGGAGGGACGTCCAGGAGGGAGAGGGGGAAGAGGAGGGGGGAGGGAGGGAGCTATCCCCCCTCCTCCCTCCCTCCTCCTTCCTTGCACGACTTCTCTCCGTCGATAGGGCGGGCCTGGCGTCACGCCTGCGCCCTCATCGCCAGAAGGTTGACATTTGCAGCCACTCCATCATAGTACCGAGGGCCGCTTTCAAAATGCAGCTCTCTCTCTCTCTCTCGTTTTCCAAAGCGCCGCGCACGCTCGCCTGATGTATGTGCAACAACTTCACGCATGGAACACTGGCCGCTGCCACAATACGGACATCGCCCCAGCGACGCGCACATTCGCCGCAAAGTTCACAATCGCCTCACGGATGGAGGGATGGCCATTTTCAATGTGTGGCTCTCGTCTTCCCGCCGCGCACGTTCGTCTTAGACGCTTGCCGCAGCTTCATGGACGGAGAGCGGCTGCTCTGCAAAGTGTACTCCCAACACAAGCCCCCCCCCCACCCATACACACACACACACACACACGCACGCACACACACATACACACACACGCACGCACGCACACACACATTCGTTTGTAAAAGTTTGCCGCGTCTTCACAATTGGAGGGCCACTCCTTTTCAGCAGGTGGCTCTCGCCTTAGTGCCGCGCGCATTTGTTTGTTTGTAAAGTTTGTTCACGGATGCTGGACGGCTCATGTCCAACATGCGGTTCTCGCCTTGGCGCGGCGCGCGGTCGTCGTAAACATTGTATACGGTCCAAAGATGGAAGGGGTTTCCTGTTCAAGATGTGATCCCCGCCTTCGCGCCACGTGCATTCGCCGGAAAGGTGATCACCTGTTTCGCGGGATGGCAAAGGGGCATACGCAAACTGCGGCCCCCTGGATTTTTTTAACTTTGACGCAATTTCAAGGATGGAAGGCGGTGTTTTCTTTTAACCGGTGCTCTCGCCTTAGCTCCGCAAGCATACACTGAACAATTTGCAACGATCGCAACTGGTTCGCTTGCGTGAGCACCGCGCACACGTGCTTTAAACATTCGCGCGGGTTTGGCGGATGGAGAGCGGTTCTTCTTTTAATGCAGGGCTCTCATTTTAGCGCAGAGAGCGTTTGTCCCAAAATCTTGCAGTCGCTCCAAGGGTTCTCGCTCCAGCGCCACGCGTATTCATTTGTTTCACGCAACGTTTAGCAGGATGGAGGACAGCTCTCTTGCAGATTCTACGCGCGTTGCGCTGCACGGATCCCAGGCGGGCCTTTCGTCAGAATGGGGCTGTCGCCAGAGACGTCCGAAACAAATCATGCCCTGAAGGGCATGCACCGCTGATGCAGCATATCAGAAGAAGAGAAAACGGCACAAACATAAAGCTTTTGGCGTTCCGCGCGGAACGCCCAAAATATAATGTTGATGGCGCTGCTCTTCTTCGAGCATCTGTCATGCATGTTTCGTTGGCTCTGGTCCCCCTGCTCCTCCTCCTTGCTCTCGTGCCGTGTATGGTCCTCCACCCTGGAGTGTCGATGGGGGGGGATGGCGCTTTCGCTCGTTTTCTTTGCCTGTGCCCGCCCGCCGCGGAGGCCTCCCAGAGCCCGTGGTGGCTTGTGGAGGCCTCCGAGGGTCAGGATCCAGGGCGGAAGCAGAACTTACACTCTCCTGATCCTCCTCCTCCTCCTCCTCCTCCTCTTCCTCCTCCTCCTTTTCCCCCTCTTCAATCTCCTCCTCGTCGTCCGTTTCTTCCTCGTCCTCCTCCTACTCCAACACCTTTTCCTTCTCCTCCTCCTCCTCTTCCTCCTCAACCTCTCCCTCCTCCTCCTCCTCCTCCTCCTCCTCCTCCTCCTCCTCCTCCTCTTCCTCCTTATCCTCGTTCTTCTCCTCCTCCTCCGCCTCCTCCTCCTCCTCCGCCTCCTCCTCCTCCTCTGTCTCCTCTGTCTCCTCCTCATCCTCCTCCTCCTCCCTCCTCCTCCCTCGTCCTCCTCCTCCTCCTCCTCCTCGTGTTCTTCATCCCCCTCCTCCTGGTCTTCCTCCTCCTCCCTCTCCTCCTCCTCCTCCTCCTCCTCCTCCTCCTCCTCCTCCTCCTCCTCCTCCTCCTTCTCCCCCTCCACATCATACTCCACCTCTCCACCTCGAGTTTCCCCTCCTCCTCCTCCTCCTCCTTCTCCTCCTCCTCCTCCTCCTCCTCCTCCTTCCTCCTTCTCTCCCTCCTCCTCCTCCTCGTCGTCGTCCTCCTCCTCCTCCTCCTCCTCGTCCTCTTCCTCCTTCTCCTCCTCCTCCTCCTTCTCCTCCTCCCCCCCGTCTTCCTGTTCTTCCTCCTCCTCCTCCTCCTGCTCCTCCTCCTCTTCTCCTCCTCTGTCCTCCTCCTCCTCCTCCTCCTCCTCCTCCCCTCCTCCTCCACCCTCTGTTCCTCCTCCTCCTCCTCTTCTTCCTCCTTCTCCTTCTCCTCCTCCTCCTCCTCCTCATATTCTTCCTCCTCCTCCTCCTCCTCCTCCTCCTCGTCCTCCTCCTCCTCCTCCGCCTCCTCCTCCTCCGCCTCCTCCTCCCCCTCCTCCCTCCTCTTCCTCCTCCTCCTCGTCAGCGTGTGTCTCCTCCTCCTCCCCTCCTCCTCCTCCTCCTCCTCCTCCTCCTCCTCCTCCTCCTCCTCCTCCTCCTCCTCCCCCTCCCCCTCCTCTTCCTCCTCCTCCTCGCCTTCCTCCTCCTGTTCCTCGTCCTCCTCCTCCACGATGCGTTGGTTGTTTCCCTCTCCATCTTTCAACGGCCCAAGCCACAGAACCCCTCCGCAATTCTGGGCGTCTGCGGGAATGCAGCGTATGGTTCGGGACGCGCATGTCCAACATGACGTGAGCTGGTCCCTCGGGCGGCCCGTTCCGCAACCATGAAATCTGTTTGGACGCCCGGAATGGGTACGGAAAAAATGGTACAATGCCCAACAGCAAATGTTGTCCCATCCCAAACCAGCAGCGGCCGCTGTTGGGCAGGCGGCCGTCTGTCTGGAATTGATACAGTCCGCGGCGGCGTGGACAGCGAGTCCTGTTCAGAATAAACAAGAACTGCTGTTGGGCATTGTACTCAGTCTTTGTGTACCCATTTCGTGCGTGCAGACTCTGGGCGTTTCAAGCGCTTCATGCCGGGCGAATTGGCCCACTTCGGGCCCCTGGACCATCGCGAATCGATCTGGCTCGAAACATGCAGCGGGATGGTCAGGACTGTAAGGCCTTGGTGTCGATGCGCTGCGAGATTATACTTTCCACCACGCACGATCTCAAGGAGCCTCATCGGTGCCCTGTGGACCCGTCTTGGGAGTCCTCGGGGCTGGCCCAAGAAACCAAGTTTGCCCCTGCCCGCAAGATGTCGCAACGTGTCCACGCATCTGGCGTTTCTGTTTTGATCGCGTTCAAGATGGCACGAGGGGCTCCCAAGATCCACCAGAGATGGCCCGAGAGCCCCCCGAAGGGGCCAAACAGGACCCCTCGACGGCTCTAAAACAGGGCCCAAGAGGGAGAACTCGAACCGACACTTGGAACTGGCCGCCCTAAGATGTCTTCTCCGCCTCGTCCTCCGCCCCTCCGTCATCGCGCGTCGCAGAACGCCGCGTGTCTGTCCGCGCCGACGCGCTGCCACCGCTCGATTTTGAAAACGGATGGTGGCTGCCATGGCCCTGGCTCTGAGCTCGCGCATCGACGCAATGCCGTCGATGATCCCTGAGAACTCAGCATGTGAAAGGGAAACGTCGCTGCCGCAGGCAGCTGGATGGACTGGACGGTGGGGAATCGGAGGCCGAACCACCGCGCTTCCTTCCTTCCTTCCTTCTTCGCGCTGGTCAGACTTTAGCCGAGGGCTGCAGCGTACGGCATTGAAAAAACAACAGGTGAACGTCCGACTTGGCAAATAAGGACAACAAACACACTTGGCGGACGCCGGGGGAAATGACGGTGGAAAAGTACGGCGAAGAAGAAAAACAAAGGAGTAGGCGCCCGTCAGGTGGTAAAACACGGCCTGCCTGGGCAACTTAGCGCGACACCACCTCCACCCCCATGAAGATTGCACCCCTTCCTTCCGTTTCCTCCTCCTGCTCCTCCACCCGCCGCCCTCAAACCCGCGTTCGCGCGGCGGGCCAAGTGGGCCCCGATCTAGAATGGATCAGGCGCCAGGGCGGCGAGTGCATGACGGAAAGGAGGAAGAGGTAGAGGAGGAGGAGGAGGAGGAGGAGGAGGAGGAGGAGGAGGAGGACGACGACGACGCAGGACGCAGGCCGAGACGTTGTCTCTTCTCCCCCTCCCGTCGCCGCCGCCGCGCCCGCCGCGGCCGACGGCCTCGGCCCTGCACGCCTCGGCGGCCAGCTCCCGCAAGGCGTCGGAGTCGGCGCTCTCCGTGGCCTCGCCCTCCAGGGCGTAATCGTCGGGCTGCAGGGCCCGAGCGCACGCGTCGGGGGGGAAGCGCGGCCCCTCGCAGCCCGTCTGCCCGAGGGCGGCCAGGCCAGGCCCGCCGCGACGGCGGAGCTGCTTCAGCGCCGACCAGGACTCCGCCTGGCCAGCCTCGAACTCCCCCTTGAGGGTGAGCAACGGGGCGCGAAGCGCAGGTCGTGATGACTCTGGACAGCCCAGGCCTAAATGGAGCGCGCTATACGCTAGCTCAACTTTGGACGCATCAGACGCCCAAGGGAAGATAACAGCCCTCTCCTTCCCCGAGGATTCCGACCAAAAACAAGAGGGGAGCTCCAGCGCATCACGAGGGCAACATAAAACAGTGGGCCTTCCGAGATAACGCAAAAAAGGGGCCAAAGTAGGCGGCACGGCATAACCAAAGCAATCCAGAATGAGGCCTCTAAACCGAGCAGAACAACACCAAACACTTGAACACGTTTTAAGAAGCGTACCGGAAACGGAACAGGGGGCAAGACTAGACAGACGCCTCAGACACATCAGAACACGATCAAGGTGAACGGGGCTCTCAGAACCAATAAGTCTGTCCATGCACTAAAACAGGGCCGCGTGCATAGTTGTTCTTAACAGCGCGGGGGGGGGGTATTTTTTGTTTCCCACTTTTGGGGTTGCGACCAACAATGACGGAAACAAAACGGTAGCCCAAAACGAATTGAAAACGTCGCGCCCGGGCTAAAAACGATAAGAAAACGGAGTGCCGACACGGGGGACGAAATTGCCCAAACGTGACCGGCGTGTGGGGAATCTGAAAACGCATTGAAAACGTAACAACACCATTTGTTTATAACAATAAACGGCGCGGCAAGCCGCACCCCGGTTCCAGGTCTGAAAACGGAAAAGGAAACGGTCACTGAAAACAAAGTAGACAACATAGCTCAAAACTGGCAGAAAACGGTGGCCCACATCTGCAAAACGGAAAGAAAGCGACAACGAAATCGGAAAGAAAACGTCGATCTTGAAAACGAAAAAAAAAACGCCCCTACGCTTTTTTAAGAACATCTAAGGCCGCGTGATAACCTTGGGGGGCCTGAGATTGGAGCCATTTCTCAGTTTGACCCGTGGCTGGAGCAGTCAGACAAGCACAATGGCCCATCAAAGCCTGACACGAGAGCGAACAAAAAGGTGCCCCGCCACAGTGGCTGAGATCGCCACGCAATGTTGCGCTCGTCACCTGCGTCCATTGGGAGGGCCCTCGCTCTCGCTCTAGAGGACTCGATCGAGCTGCGTGCGAGCCGATAAAAGTGCGGCGCGCGAGACGATGTCCAGCCGACGCGCCTGACATGGGGGGCCGATGCCCTTCAGACTCTCGAGCGCGACGGCGACGTCGGGGCCCCCGGCTAGGGCTTGACCAGCCGCGCGCACATGCTGGACCACTGCCAGGGCGGGCAGTAATAATGGCATCGCGCACGATCAGCAGCCAAAGGCGTTGTGATCGAAGATGGCAACGCCGCTGGCAAGACCTAGCCCCGGGGCTGCAATGCCCCGAGAACGCGCCAGGCACTTTCCGAAGTGGGGCCCCCCCAGGACTTCCAGATCCACCCTGTCCAAGATAGACCCCCGAGCGCGTGGCCGAGGCCGCGATGTTTGACTCCATGGGAATGCCAGCAGCAACCGCGAGGGGCGCGCGCCGATCTGGAGCCAGGGTGCGGAATGGGAGAACGAACGTCTCGGTCGCGTCCAGCCCCGTGCCAGCTGCCGCGGCAACGCGCTGAAAGACGGGCAGGAGCAACGCCGAAGCCCTAAGCGCGTCTTGCGCGATCAGGCCGACGTCGCCGGCGCAGGCTGCTAAGACCGAAGGCGATCGAGGCAGCTGAGACTCAGGCGCGCGCAGGGCGGGGCCCATGCAAAGGGCGAAGAACGACGGCGAAAGGGGGCAGCCCTGCTCCATGCCCCGTCGAAGCCGCCGCCCATCTCCACGAGGCCCACCGAAGTTGATAGAGATCCAAACTTCACAATATGGCGCGGCGACGGCCCGACGAACCTTCCCAGGATGACAGCGCGCAGAAGCGACGGAAACGCAGCGAATACGTCAAGCGCGACAGAGCCTGCGCGCTGCAAACCGCCCCGGGCAAACGACGCAGCGGCCCGAGCCCCCCAGTGCCAGGGTGTCGTTGGCAAGGCGCCTCCCAAGGATAAATGGCGCTGCGTTTCAGAATGGGCCCCCTGCAAGGGCCAGGGCGACAGGTCGGTTGACAGCGCGGCTGATCACTTCGTTGTCGGAGTTGCCCAAGGTCACCAGTCTCGCCTGCGCAGGTTCTCGAAACGCTGCGTCGGCAGCATCGCCGGGGCAATCTCCTTTTCGGCAGATGCGCGACGGCAACAGGGTTAGACTTACACGGCGTCGAGCCAGACGCGAACAGCTCCATATACGCGTTGGATTATGGTTCCACCGTAGGAACGCCGCCTCGAACCCGCGCTGAGCAGGAGACGCAGACAGACGTACTCCGTCAAACTAAAGCTCCCAAAACATCAGAGGCGGCAGCAGTTAGATGAAGGGTAGCACGTCGCGACGACGCTGGGCTTCGCCCATGGCGAAGGCGCGCGCCTGGCCCCGGCGGGCGGCAGGCTGACGGGCAACTGCTTTCGGATCGGCAAGCTGCCTCCCGATCGGATCTGAAACCCCAGACAGAGTGATGCGTCGTCTCCGAGGGCCCCAGGCGCAGAGGTAAGAGGTGAGCTTCGCGTTGATGGCTTGCTTTTCGTGGGTCGGCACGTTGGGGGCCGCCGCGTCGCTAGCCTGTCCTTCGAGATGAGCAATCTTCGCTTGACTGAGATAGAGCGCGAGAACCTTGGCGATCTTCCCGCGCGCGCGATTGTCCGCAGACGCGCTCGCCGAGCTCGGGAGAGGCCAGCCGAGCGCGCCGTGGGAGAGCGAGGCGCCCCCATCAAAGATCACGCGCGGCAGACAAAGCCCAGCGCACCTTCTTCCAGAGAGGATGGGGGCCCCCAGAACCGGCGAAGCCCATGGCAGATTTAGCGGCGGCCGTCGTCGCGTCTTCGATCTCCCCGAGAGCGGCTTCAGGAGCAGCATCCAGAGGGCCAGCAGAGCCCGAGATCCTAGTTCCGGCGCCCAGTCGCCCACGACGGAATCCGAAAGCCTCCAGGCCGAAGAGCAAGCAGCAGAAAGCGACAGGTGCATGATCCGAAGTCGGCCAATCGTGCTGATCGGCGTAGAGTCCAACGGCGTGGCGCTGGGGATATTAAGATAAACCCCACCAAGCCGCCCAAGAGACGCAATAACCGGATGCTCGCCACAGCAGCCCATCACCCGACGAGTAGAATGACCTTGCTCGACTTCGCACAACTGCAAAAAAGATCTCGCCGGGGAATGCCGAGAGACTGCTGGCCCCGCCCCTCGCCCACTCTGAAATATGATGAGACCCAGCCCCCTTCCGCGCGAAAGTTAAACTCACCCAGGAAGAATGACTGATGCGCGCGCGTCCGCTGGGAGAAAGTGCAGCTGCATCTGAAGAAGCTCGCCTTTCGTGCGTGGCATGACCCTGTCGGGTCTGACGCGCGCGTTAATAATCTGCGGCTTGTTGCGCTCGCCATGGAAGGGGCGAGAGCGAGCGCGGCCGGCGAGACGCGCGCGGCGCCGAGACGCACAAAACTGAAAGCGGAGGCGTGAATGAATAAAAATAATACGACCCCCAGAAGGGAATTCCTAGAAGAAGGTCCGTTCCCCGAGAACACCGTTGATCTCCTCTCTGGGCAACTCTCAATCGCGCCGAGAACAACAGGCTGCCTGCATACAGACAGCGTCGTGCTTCATTACGAGCTGGGACAAGGCTTTCAGTTCATGCTGCAACATGGTGCGACTAGTAATACTATTCCCTGCAAAAAGAGACCGAGCGTTCCAGGAAACTATCGAGAAATCACCTCTGGGGTTAGAAGGCTTGGCAGGGCATGAAGAAGGTCGAACTGCTCTAGACCTACCAGGAGAGAAAGAGCTGGAACTCGAAGACGCGGGCGAAGAGGAGGCAAGGACAAGGTTGAATCAATAATGGGTGCCGCTGAGCTGGGTCGTGAAGCCGGACGCTGCCGTATTTCGCTGCGTGCAAAAAGACCCCACGCGCGAACAACTATGATTAGACCTAGGCATCTGGTCGAACGTGTTTGACGAGGTGGACCCCTATTCGATCGCATCCCCTGCCATCGCAGACGCCTGTTCCTTGTCTATACGCAGAGAATTGAAAACATCAAAGTCGAGCTGAATTCTGGCAGACATGTTGGGTGTCTCCTGAAGCCTGCGTAGGATGGTGGCGTCGTCGCCTTGGGTAAAAAATACCCATTGTGCCCGTTAGCACCGAGGACGATGTCTGTGTCGATGCAGTTGGCGGCAAAATGCTGCGAAATACCTTGCCACGCCCGACCAATAATGACATTGCGGCGGCGCGCACCAGGAGTCGCAGCTCGTCGAGCTCGACGAGGAATGGGCCCGTCACTAGGGTAGGGGAAGACGAGGCATCGAAGCTGCTGGTCTTGACGGGCCCGAAGAAAGACTTGGCACCAGTGGCGCTCTCGAGCGATACGCAGAAGGCTTTGTTGGGACTGTAGCTTGGCACTTCCTTGGGCGGCTTGATAGATGTGCGTCGGCAGATGCGGAACGACCGTCGTTTTCATGAAGCTCGTCATGGCCCTCGCCAACATCGGAGCTTGGAAACCACTCGTCTATATCTTACAAGGGTCTGTGCCCTTGCCATAGTTGCCAGAGCCTGTGAACGAAGTACTGGTGGGAGACGACCTGCCGCGCGACCAACTCGGGAGCGCGGGCAATGAACTCCCCGAGCGCGTGCTGGCGGTGTCGAGCGAGCTATGCGTTTCTAGGATAGTGGGTTCGAGCTTGGCGAGCAGTGCCAGTTCCTTAACTTCGTCCAAGCCGTTGGAAGTCAGGCCCTCGAGAGCGGTCGTGCTGTTGGCGAGCTCAGTGTAGTTGGCCTCGTTATTGTCGACAGCGGCCTGCAACAACTGCAAGTCAGGTTTCGTGGCCATGTTGGTTTCCGTTCTGCCTAGAATAGCCATGAGCGCATCACTAATTTCACCCATGCGAGGACGAACTTGCCGTTGGCAGCTGGCAGCACCACGACCGAGTCCTTTCACAGCGTCCGCAGCACTGGGGAAGCGTGAGGCACCAAGAGGAGCAACAACAACATTGGGAGCGCCCGTGGGCGCACTGGCGGCTCCATCGACCTCCATGGCTGACGGAAGAGACTGGGAGCGTCCGTCAGGGCACGACACCCAAATCGCCCTCTGCAGAGAGCTAGCTGCCCGCTCAGAACGCTGCCTCTCAGCAAAGCACGCCGAGCCAAAATGGCAACGGAGGCGGGGAAGGAGGAGGAGAAGGACAAGCAGGTTGAGGAGGAGGACGAGGGGGAGGAGAAACACGAGGGGAAGACAAAGGCAACAAACAGGAGGATGATAAGTGGGGAGGACGATGAGCGTCGAGAGAAGGATGGAGGAAAGAGCGCGACGAGAGAGCAGTGCAAGAAAGGAGGAGGACAGAGGGGAAGAAGGAGGAGGAGAAAAGGGGCGGAAGGCGAAAGAGAACGGAAGAGGAGGATCAGGGAGAGGAGGACGAAGGAGGAGGAGGAGAACGACGTAAGAGCATGGGCGGAAGGCGGAAGATGAGGGAAGATCGGCGTAGCACGGAGGCACTGCAATCATTCCGCGCGCCTCATGAACGCGAGCCCCGCGTAACGCGGGCGGCCCCGCCGCTCGCGAGGCTCGCCTGGCAGCGGCGTGCTCCTGCTCCAACTGCACATCAGCTTACTCCCTATCCTCCCTCTCCTCCTCCTCCTCCTCATCATCATCCTCCTTCTTCTCCTCCTTCTCCTCCTCCTTTCCCTCCTCCCCCTCCTTCTCCTCGTCCTCCTACTCCCCTTCCTACTACCTACTCGATCCTCGAGGTTCGGAGATCCATTTGAACGTGATTGGGCCTCTCTTTGGCCTCGTGAGACCTCCGGTGACCTCCCTTTGGGGACCTCCGACGACTTTCAGGAACCTCCCGAGACCATCGCGGTCCTCCAGATACCTGCGCTGTTTGTCGTTTGTTCGTTTTGGATACTGTTATATCGGAGGTGAGGGGGTGAGATCGAAGTGGAACGGAGAGCCCCCCTACCGGGAAATCGATTTCGGTTTCGTGTTCGTGCGTGCCGTGCGTGCGGGCGAGGCGAAGCTGCGTGGGCGGGCGAGAAAAAGTCTCCTGTGGCTGAGGCGCGGCCAGACCAAATGATTCTCCCCGGGCGGCCGGTGGCCCGCGGTGTCCCGCCGGTGTCCCGCGAAAGTCCCCTGTGGCTGAGGCGCGGCCGGACCAAATGACTCCCTTCCGGGCGGCCCGTGGCCCGCGGTGTCCCGCCGGTGTCCCGCGGTGTCCCGCGGTGCCCCGAGGTGTCCCGCCTGTGTCCCGCGTTGGTGATGATGATGATGATGATGACGATGATGATGATGATGATGATGATGATGAGATGATGATGATGATGATGATGATGATGATGATGATGATGATGATGATGATGATGATGATGATGATGATGATCGTGATGATGATGATGATGATGATGATGTTGCTGCTGATGATGATGATGACGATGACGATGATGGTGGTGCTGACGCTGATGGTGATGAAGAGGACGATGATGATGACATGATGATGGTGTCCCGATGATGATGATGATGATGGTGATGATGATGATGTCGATGATGATGATGACGATGATGATGATGATGCTGATGGTGCCCCGATGATGAAGATGCTGCTGATCATGATGATTATGTTGATGACCATGATGATGACGATGATGGTGTCCCGATGATGATGAGTATGATGATGTTGATGTTGATGATGCTGAATATGATTGTGTCCCAATGATGATGTTGATGAAAATGAGGATGATGATGATTATGGCGTTCCGATGATGATGATTATTACGATGGTGATGATGATGATGTTGATGATGATGGCGTCCCGATGGTGATGATGATGATGTTGATGATGATGTTGATGCTGATGTTGGTAATGATGATGGTGGTGCCCCGATGATGACGATGATGTTGATGATGATGATGTTGATGATGCTGATGATGATGATGTCGATGATGAGGATGGGAAGATGATGCTGGTGCCCCGATGATCATGATGATGATAACGATGGTGATCATGATGGTGTCCCGATGATGATGCTGCTGATGATGACGATGACTGTGTCCCGATGGTGATGATGATGATGATGCTGATGTTGATGATCATGATTGTGGTGATGGTGATGATGATGATGATGATGGTGGTGTCCCGATGATGTTGATGACCGTAATGATGATGATGATGTTGGTGTTGATGATGAGGACAGTGTCCCGATTATGATGATGTTGGTGATGATGTTGATGTTGATGTTGTTGTTGATGATGATGACGTTGATTGTGGGAGCGGTTGTGATATCGATAGTGAGATCGATCGTGAGACCGAATGTGATATCGATTGTGTGATCGATTGTGAGATCGATTGTGAGATCGATGGTCAGATCAATTGTGAGATAGATCGAGTGAGATCGATTGTGAGATCGATCGAGGGAGATCGATCGAGCGAGACCGATACTGAGATCGATAGTGAGATCGATAGTGAGACCGATCGAGTGAGACGTATCACCCCGATCGATAGTTCCTCCCCCCCCCCCCCGAACCTCCTTATCACCCGAAGGGTGGTCGTATAGGTATCGGAGGTTGGGGGTGAGATCGCGGTGGAACGGAGACCCCCCACCGGGACATCGCTTCGTTCGTTCGTGTCGTGCGTGCGGGCGAGGCGAAGCTGCGTGGACGCGCGAAAGGAATGAACCCGCTGTTGCTAGGGCGAAATCAAAACAAATGATTATCCTCCGTCCGTCCGGCGGTGGCCCTAGCAGTGTCCCGCGGCGTCCCGTGGTGTCCGCCGTTGCTAGGGCGAAATCAAAACAAATGATTATCCTCCGTCCGGCGGTGGCCCTAGCGGTGTCCCGTGGTGTCCGCCGTTGCTATGGCGAAGTCAAGACAAATGATTCTCCTCCGTCCGGCGGTAGAAGTAGCGGTGTCCCGTGGTGTCCCGTGGTGTCTCGTTGAATGAGACCGATCGTGAGATCGATAGTGAGATTGACAAGAGTCCCGTAGTGTCCCGTGGTGCCCCGCTGAGTGAGATCGAGAGTGAGATCGATACTGTACTGAAATCAACGGGGTGCCCCGAAATGTCCCGTGGTGTCCCCAAAAAGGGAGATCGATAGTGAGATCGATAGTGAGATCGACAGGTGTCCCGTGGTGTCCCGAGGCGTCCCGTTGAGTGAGATCGATAGCGAGGTTGATGGTGAGATCGATGTGGTGTCCCGAGGTGTCCCGTGGTGTCCTATGGTGTCCCGTTGAGTGAGATCGATAATGATATCGATCGTGAGACCGATAGTGAGATCGAGAGGTGTCCCGCGGTGTCCCGTGGTGTGCCGTGGTGTCCCGTTGAGTGAGATTCATAAAGAGATCGATAGTGAGATCGACAAGTGTCCTGTGGTGTCCCGTTGAGTGAGATCGATCGTGAGATCGATTGAGCCAGATGTTGCCCCCCCCCCCCCTTTCCCCCCCACAACGTCCTTATCACCCGACAAGTGGCCGTATAGGTACAAGCATGTGTGTATGTGTATGTAAGCAAGCCGGCACATCTGTATGCAACTAAGTGAATCCGAGTAGATGAGTATGTTTGCAAGCATACATGCATGTATGCAGGTGTGTAGGTACGCATGTATGATTGCATGTGTGTTGAATGTTTGCAAGCATGCATGCATATGTATGTATGTATGTATGTATGTAGATATGTTGATCTGTATGCGCGTATGTTGTTATATATATGATATGTCAATGAGTTGAGTGCATATGTGTTGGCGCATATCTTTACATGCTGATGACACATGCCATTTTTACATACATGCGCCAACTGATTTGAGACACACGTCAAACACTCCAGGCACAATTATGTGACTGGCATGTGCTCATACGCACGTTTGCTCTGCAATTGCATGGGAACGTGCATCTTAAGATATTGGTAACGCGGCTGGCTAGATTTTAGAAGGGCGGGTGAATGTAAGTCATGGCCGCGGTTGCGGACACGAATGCCTATGCTAAGTTCGAACAGGCCGCCCTCACACATCGCCCTCGCGAACGACAGTCCTGCTGCACAGCATGCAGGCAGAACTTAAAACACTCATGGCTGACACCATTCAACCGTTGCGACGTAGATGCCTTTGAACGCCAAACTTGCACGGATGGCGCTGGAGATCTGCAGCAAGCCTCTCAGGCCCATAAAAGGCAACCTGACTCGACGTGCGAAGTTGAGGCTGGTCAGCGCTGGCTGCGTCCACCGCCCACTTCTGCTCGCCCCCGACATGGCGGCTAGACTTGGTCGAGACATGCCACCCCCAACCTCTCGAAACGTTCCCCCCAGAGTTGGTCTGTTCATCCTGGCCCAAAAAACAAACAAACAAAAAACACCGTGTCCTGGCCCCAAATGGCGGGTTCAGGGAGGCCTGAGTCAAAACACTCGCCGCCTCTTGAAGAACAGGGTTTTACTGCCACCGCCTTCCGCGGGCCGCCTTCCACTTGGACAGCGCTGCGCCAAGGAAAGAGGAAAACGAAAACTACCCAGACATACACTTTCATTGAGCAGGGACCGACCGTCCCGGCATTTCTAGAGTCCTACCACGAAATGTTCTTGGAACCCAAACATGTTTTAATAACGCAAGCAATGTTATTAGAACATAAACCCGAACCGTTCAAACAAAACAGACTTTGCCAGAAATGTTCTAAGAAAATTTCCTGGAAGCCACAAAAAGGTTCTTAGAACATTGTTTGGTAGGACTATGGGCGAGCCAGGACGCTTCGCCACTGCTTGATTATTGGCTCTGCGCCGGACCCCCCCTCCCTGGCGCGCGGAGAACGCGCCAGGGCGCGGCGCTTTCGGAGCGCCGCCAGGGGAGGCCCGCGCAGCCCCAAGCACTCCGCGCGGACCGCGAACAGCCTATATGCAGAACTCCGCGCGGACCGCCAACAATTCGCGATTCGCGCTCACGCCGTTTGTGTTGGCTCCTCGCCAAGCACCCTCGACGAGCGCGTGCCGCGACTCGCAGAGAAAACTGCTCGCACATGGCCTGGATCCGCCGCGGGGGAGCAACGAGCAATGGCATGGCAGAACATCAGACATGCGTTGTTCGGACGCTTGCCAGTAGGCACTTTGCGAGTAATGGAACGCTTTGTGGGCCCCGGAAACGGCAGGGCCGTTTTTTCACCGCTTCAAAAGAAAATGTCCCTTGAAAATGGAAAAGGCAAAAAAAACGGCGACCGGAAACGGCAAAAAAAAGGCTCCAGGACCGGAGCCGGAGCCGGAGCCGGTCAAATTACGGCGACGGAAACGGAAAAAAAAAGGCGTCGAAACCGGCAAAAAAGCGGCAAAACGGAACCGGTAAAAAAACGGCCCTGTCGCTTCCAGGGCCCGCTAAGCATCAGACATGCGTTGTTCGGACGTTTGCGAGTAGGCACTCTGCGAGTCGTGGAGCGCGCTCGGCGACACTCTCAACCCAGACCCCCGACGTCATGATTTTTTCATGACGTCGACCCCCCGAGGTCTCGACCCATTCCCCGGGACCGGTTTTTCGTCCTGAGTCGTTTTTTGACGGTCCCGAGGGCCGGTAAGGGCCCCCGGAGGCTGAAAATCATGAAAAACCTCGCGTCGTGATTTTTTCATGACTCGAAGGGGTCTGGGTTGTTCGGACGTTTGCGAGCAGGCACTCTGCGAGCCGTGGGGCGCGCCCGGCGGCACTCTCAAGGCGGCCGCGCTCGGTGAGGTGCTGCCCTCGGCCGGCGTCCGCCCTCCGCCCTCCGCCGGCCGCCCGGGGGCGGAGGAGGCGGTGCCGGCTCCGCCGCCTCTCGAGGGCGAGGCCGACGGGGGCCCAGGGGCACGCAACCCAGACCCCCTCGAGCAATGAAAAAGTCACGACGGGAGGATTTTCCTAATTTTCGGCCTCTGGGGGCCCTCACCGGGCCTCGGGAGCGTCAAAAAACGACTCAGGACGAAAAACCGGTCCCGGGGAATGGGTCGAGACCTCTGGGGGTTGACGTAATGAAAAAATCATTACGTCGGGGGTCTGGGGTCAACGGACACCTTTTTCGGTCGCGTCCACCAGCGAAGGCGCTAGCGGAGAGTCAGAAGCGCTACGGGTCTCGAAAGCGGCCCAATTCGCAGCTGAACGCACCGCAGACCGGCCGGCCCACTCACCCAGCAGCGGCTGACTGCGCGGGGGGAACGGCGAGCTGAGGGCGTCCAGGAAGCTCGGGCACATGCAGCTACAAATCAACGGACATGCGAAGCCCAGGATTCCCCAAGTGGTCCACGCTCTCTGGACTTTCGTCCTCCCCCACCCCCCACTTCCCACAGTCTCCCATCTTGTCCTGGGAGTCGATCGTGGCTTCCGGCGGCGACGATAGGGGCGAGTAACCCAGGGGCGGGCATTACACGCATTCGCCTGGGAAACTTCTCGAAGACATAGATCATCGGCGCATCTGAATACCCAGAGATCCGATGTCGTGATTTTTCCAATGCCGGGTCCCCAGAAGTCCCTACCCTTGCTCGGGACCGGTTTTGCGTCTTAAATCGTTGTTTGACGGTTCCGAGGCCCGGCGAGGGCTCCGAGAGGCCCAAAACCGAGAAACACCTCCGTCTTGTTTCTTCCAATGCGTTGGATCTCTGGATGCATGTCTTGCCCTCCCTGGGCCATTCGCCCCGACCGTCGCCTCTTGAGGCTTGTGTCTGGGTGCGTTTTTTTGTTCCCCCTCCCGGCCCTTCGCCCCTCGAAAGGCCGGGGCCCTGCCTGGAGCGCCCCTCGCTGCAGCACAGCGGGCCGCCTCTCGGGGGAGGAGGGGCTGCCCCCACCGCTGCTGGGCCCCCTGGGAGGCCCTCGTCGCCACCGCTGGACCCGCCTCGCAGAGTGTGCTGATACCTGTAATGGTACCAAGTGTTACTGAATGGGGCCCTGGGGCACACAAGTAAATAGACATAAATAAAAGGATCCCCCTTATTTTCCCACATGTTCTGGGATTTGTCTTCCCCCCCACTTCCCATATTTTCCAACATCTTCCTGTGAATCGACGATTGATTGTGTCTGTGTGTTTTTCCCTCCTGAATTACGAGGATCCAGCCTACAATTCGAACGCTCTCCCCCGATGAGAAAAACAGGATTTTCGGCCCCGCCGCCCCCGGCCGACTTTGATAAATATGTAGGCCTGGAAGCAATCAACACTAGAAGGTTCAGGGGGGGATGCTTTATTATCCGGGGCATGTGGTTAGCGGCATCGGCACCTTTGGGTTTCCCCTGTCTCGCTCCTCTCGGGCCGCCGGCTGTCTGCGGCCCTCGGCCAGCGACGCGAGCAGCACCGCGCAGCCGCCGCCCCACATGGAGGCCGGGCCCTCCGCCGTGCAGAGCGCGAAGAGAGCCGGCACCGACGTGGCCCAGCCGAAGCACCCAAAGGTCAGCACCGACATCACAGCGCCGATGCGCACGCACCACAGAGATGCGACCCTGGCAGCATGACCGGCACGTCCAAGAGGAGCGCCCTCGAGCGGCGAACCCATCATGGATTCGTCGGCTCGCGGCCGTACGTGTACGGCACACGCGCAGCCGTGCGCGCTTGGCCGCTTGCGTGTTCCTGCAGCAGCGACCGCTGCGCTCCGTATCCGCCCTGCCTGCGTCTCCCTGGGCTGATCGGCTTTCGTGCAGGTGGTTTTCTTGGTTGTGCTGCAATGCCAAATTCTTGACCCTTATGGGCGTGCGACCGAGCCTGCTCGCTGCTGCATGCTCCCAGGTGGGGGTCACGCGGCAGCGTTTGGACTGCATACTTCCTGAGGGTTCGCGAATGTTCGGTTTGTTGTTTGTCGGCTGCATCACCGATCTGGCGAAGAAAAACGCACGTATCTGCAAGTCAGTTTGCTTGTGCACGTGCTCGAGTGCGCGCGTGCTGCGTTTCGTCACCGTCTGTATGTCCGTGAGTGCTCGCGTGAGTGCGTGTGCGCGATGGTGTGTGTGTGTGTGCGTGTGTGCGTTTGCGGGTGTATATTTGGAAGCGTGCTCGAGTTAGCGCGTGTAGACTTGCACTTCGGTTCCTGAAAGTGAAAATTCCATACGGAGGCACGGATGGATGGCGACCCATTTTCAAACAAGTGGCGCCCGCCTTAGCGACGCGCGCCTTAAAAATTCAAACGTTTGCACAGATAGAAGGTGGTCTATTCGAAGAGGCGTCATCGCTGTGGCAAGATGTTTTGTCCTCAAAGCTTCGAACACGTACACGGAAACAACACGTCACTGGGACAAGGCGAATGGTTACCAGACAATTTAAGATATCGCCTTTGTGTCGAGCAGATTCGTCCTCATCTTCCAGCAATTCTAGGCATGAATGGTGGCTCAATTAGGCGCTGTTGCATGATCCCTCCTCGAGCACTGCGGCAAACGATTAAGAACGGTGGAACGGTTACACGGACGAAGGGCGTTTCCGTTCCAGCATGACGCTTTTGCTGGACAGCTCATCGAGATTCAAGCCAACATGTCACACATACACATCAGTAGTGTCCTCATGGAGGGTAGCTCTTTTTCAAAAACCGATTATCAGTGGGCACTGCATAACAACTTACATGCTGCGTACAGTCGGACCCAGGCCAGAAGAGCATCCCTCAAAAACACGAGACCCTCCGCCGGCAAAAACGCACAAAACATCCAAGGGTACCCCCCCGGGATGCACAGAAACATCCGACAAGCACGAAGAACATTAGGATACCCTGGGTACCCTCCCCAAACCGACCTCGATCTTATGCCTCGGTCCGACTGCATTGGCATCTCGCAGTGCCACTCGGATGGAGGGCGGCTCCCATTCGAAAACGCAAGTCTTCGCCAGACTGGCAAACCCGACGTGCGCTTGTCTCTCAAGGGGGGCTACGCGCAGAGAGAAAGAATGCCTGTCCTGAGGACTTCATGAGAAGAGGACTTGGGACGAAAGGGCGTGGTGCGGCGTCGCTGATGCCCGCTGACGCTACTCTGGTCTTCCTTCGCCTTCTCCCTCGAGACGCACCCTCGGGCGCGCTCTGACCAGAATCTCAAGGCAGATCCAGCCGTGATCACGAGGACGCCAAAAGGGAGGCCAAACAAATGTGCCCCCCGCAGCGACCCAGAACCCGGACGTCCACCCTCGGCCCTCCAGCCACCGGGCGAAGACTACGGCGGCGGCGGCGGTGATCCACAGCAGCCTCGGCGACCACGGGCGTCGACGACGGCGACCACACGTCGACTGCGACGGCGGCTGTGGTTTCCGGGTCATGAGTGGAACGACCAATGACATAAACATAAAAAGAAACTCCGAGGTCCGCGCAGATTTCTCGAATCCGCGCTGGACCCCCCTGGCGGCGCCTCCAGCGCCGCCCCTGGCGCGCTCCGCACGCCAGGGAGATTGTGCCAAGCGCCGATCCGAGAAATCCGCGCGGACCTCCGAGTTTTTCTATTGATGTCATTGGTCGCTCCCCTAGTCATAGCTCGTGTCTCCGGCTGCCGTTCGGGACGATATGGGCACCCCCAGGAACGCTTTCAGCAAGGCGCAGCTGCTAGGAGACACCCCGAGGCTGGAAATCCGCCGACGACCGACGATCACGCCCGAACGTAGACGCCCGAAATCTCCGACGACGATGGCGACGACGACGGCGGCGGCGGCGATGGCACTGGCAGCCTCGGCGCGCTGGCGGTGTCAGGCTCCCCTCGCGGGGGCGGCCGCCGCCGGCTGCTGCGCGTCTGGGCCCTGGGACCGGAGCGGCATGCCTCCGGCGAACACGCCGCTGGCGCCGCTGGCGAGGCCGCCGGCGCTGCCCGCCACCGCCGCCACCGTCGTCGCCATCGTCGTCGCCGTCGTCGTCGTCGCCGTCGTCGTCGTCGTCGCCGTCGTCGCCGCCGTTTCCGTTGTCGTCGACGTCGCCGTCGCCGTCGTCGCCGCCGCCGCCGTGGTCGTCGTCGTCGTCGTTGTTGTCGTCGTCGTTGTCGTCGTCGTCGCCGTCGTCCTCCTCGCCGTCAGCCTCTCCCCGTGGCGCCCTCGTCTTTGTGGGTCTGCCTGCGCAGCGGTGCCGCCGCCGAGGCCGCCGCCGCCGCGGCCCCGCCGGCCCAAAGCTCCGACGACGAGATCTGTGCCGTCGCGGCGTTTTTTGTCTTAGGTGTTTCGGCCCGTGCGGAGGCCATGTTCGGGCCCCGGGGCCAGCAGAAAAGGATCCAGCCCTTGAAGCAGCCTGCCTTCGCAGCCGGCCCTGGAAGCAGCCTGCCTTCACATCCCAGCAAGACCGCAACCTGCCTTCGGAGAGCGGCA
>CAUYUJ010010163.1:5000-29980 GCA_963575745.1 Prorocentrum cordatum
GGCCGGACCAAATGAATCCCTTCCGGGCGGCCGGGGCCCGCGGTGTCCGCGGTGTCCCGCTGGTGTCCCGTGTGGCTGAGGCGCGGGACCAAATGATTCCCTTCCGGGTCTGCCGTGTCCCGCGTGTCCCGCGGTGTCCCGCGGTGTCCCGCGGTGTCCCGCCCGCCGGTGTCCGCGGTGTCCCCGCGATGATGATGATTGATGATGATGATGATGATGATGATGATGATGATGATGATGATGATGATGATGATGATGATGAGATGATGATGATGGTGTCCCGATGAAGATGATGATGTTGATGATGGTGTCGATGATGATGATAGCGTCCCGATGCTGAGGATGATGATGCTCATGATGATTATGTTGATTATGCTGACGATGATGGTCTCCCGATGATGATGATGGTGATGATGATTCCGATGATGTTGGTGATGACGATGTTAATGGAAATGGTGTCCCGGCGATGATGATGTTGATGATGATGATGATGTTGATGATGATTATGGTGTCCCGATGATGATGCTGATGATGATGGTGATGATGATGATGATGGTGATGCTGATGGTGTCCCGATGATGATAATAATGATAATGACGATGTTGATGATGATGATGATGTTGCTCATGATGATGATGGTGCCCCGATGATGATGTTGTTGATGATGATGATGTCGATGATGATGATGCGATGATCATGATGATGATGGTGTCCCGAGGATGATGACGATGTTGATGATAAGGTTGATGATGAGAACGATGGTGATCATGATGGTGTCCCGATTATGATGATGATGATGATTCTGATGATGCTGCTGGTGATGATGACGATGACTGTGTCCCGATGATGATGATGATGATGATGATGATGATGTCGATGTTGATGTTGATGATGAGATGGTGATGGTCATGTTGATGATGTTGCCCCGATGATGATGATGACGTTGATGATGATGATGTTTATGATGATGATGACGGTGCCCTCATGATGATGACGATGTTGGTGATGATGTTGATGTTGATGATGGTGATGATGATGATGATGATGATGACGTTGATTGTGAGAGCGATTGTGATATCGATAGTGAGATCGATATTGAGACCGAATGTGAGATCGATTGTATGATCGATTGTGAGATCGATTGTGAGATCAATTGTGAGATCGATCGAATGAGATAGATCGAGTGAGATCGATTGTGAGATCGATCGAGTGAGATCGATCGAGCGAGACCGATAGTGATCTCGATACTGAGATCGATAGTGAGACCGATCGAGTGAGACGCTGGTTTCCCCCCCCCCCGAACCTCCTTATCACCCGAAGGGTGGTCGTATAGGTATGATGTATAGGTGTATGTATGTGTATCTGTATATGTCTTATATACACATACATCGAGAAATCTAGAGAGATGGAGACAGAGAAAGAGAGAGAGAGACAGAGAGAGAGAGAGAGAGAGAAACACAACAAACAGAGAGAGAGAGAGAGAGAGAGAGAATGCTGCCGCATGCAAAACTTGCTGCTGCTGCTGCTGCTGCCGTGCTCCCAGTGCTCGAGGCTTCGGCTGTCGCTCGTTGGCGGCGTCTGACGGCTTTGGGACCGTAGAACAAAGTGCCGCCCCAAAGTTTTTTGGCCCCGATCACGCTCGATCATAGAGGCCGCTGTTTGGTGGCGATTTCACGGACCAGGCCCGCTCCTGCCAGGGAAACCTCAAAGGTCCAGAAAGGGCTCAGCTGTTGTGTTTGCGGTGCTGGTGGGCTGGAGGCAAGAGGGAGTTGCGAAGCTCGGCCTCGGCCAGCGGGGTCGATCCCACCGGCCCGCACAGGCAAATGGGTCCCGTCTCGATTCCGACGTGGCTTGCGAGCGAGTCCGCGAGGAGGCGCGGTAGCGAGCGAGTGGCCAGTGCGCGGTGGCACCCTCGGCGAGAAAAACGAGAACAACGATGATGACGATCACAACGACAACGATGACAGCGATCGCTGTTGTCCTCCTCTTTGTTCCCCAACGGCCCCCCCAACGGTGGCAGCGATCGTTGTTATCGCTGTGATCCTTGTTGGCGTTCTTACCTCTGTCGTGGTCATCGTTGTCGGTGCCGCCCTCCTGGTGTGATTGTTGTCGTTGTGAGCGTTATCTCGGGGGTCCCCAAACGGGGTGGTGACCACACCGTGCAGTGAGTCGGTGGGGATTCGGGGTCGCCGCACGGTTTTTGGACTCGAGCTCCTCTCCGAGGACGTCTCGGGCGACAGGGGCCTCTTAGGGTCCTAAGACCGTGCGGCGACGGACCGTGCGGTGAGGTCTTGGGGGATCTCGAGGTCACCGTACGGTCCGTCACCGCACCGTTTCGGGACTCCAAGTTGTGGCGAGGGGGGCGGGCTCCTACAGTATAGGCAGGCGGGGGGCTTCGCATGAGCGCCCGGCTGCCTCTCTATAGAAGCTGGGCGGGCCTCTCAGGCAGCCCCCCCTCGCCTCCTCCTCCTCTCCTCCTCCTCCTCCTCCTCCTCCCTCCTCCTCCTCCTCCGTCCTCCTCCTCTCTCGTTCTCCTCCTCCTCCTCGTCCTCCACCTCCTCCTCCTCGTCCTCCACCTCCTCCTCCTCAAAGGCCGCTCCTTTTGAGGGACTCCCAGGTCATCCGGCTTGGTTTCAGGCGGCGCGCAGAGGCCCGCGGACCCGCGGCGCACCAGCGCCTTCCCTGCGACGGCGGGTGCGCGGGCTCGCGGACCCGCCGCACGCCCCCGGAGGTGCGCACCTCCCTTCCTCCCTCCCTCCCTCCTCCACCCTCGCCCCTCCCTCCTCCCTCCTCCCTCCCTCCGTCCCTCCCTCCCTCCCTCCATCCCTCCTCCACCCTCGCCCCTCCCTCCTCCCTCGCCTCCTCCTCCCTCTCCCTCCTCCACCCTCCTCCTCCTCCCTCCACCATTCTCCCTCCTCCTTCCTCCCCTCCTCCTCTTCCTCCTCCTCCTCTCCTCCTGGGTCCAGTTCCTGGCGGCCTTATAGTCTTCAGACGAAAGCCACATCCTCCTCCTCCTCCTCTCCTCCTCCACCTCCACCTCCACATCCTCTCTCCTTCTCCTCCTTCTCCTCCTTCCATCTACCTCCCTCCTCCTCCACCCTCCTCCTCCCCTTCCACTCCATCCTCCTCCTCTCCATCTCCCCCCCCTCCTCTCTCCTCATTCCTCCTCGTCGCCCTTCCCCTCGCCCTCCCTGCCCTCCTCTCGACCTCACCACCCAAATCCCAGACATCCAACGCCGTAATCTTTTTCACAACGCGGCTCCCCAGAGGTCTGGACCCCTTTCCCTGGGTCTGGGTTTCTATCCTAAGCTTGTTTTTGATGGTCCTGATGGCCTGGCCAGTCAGTGGAGGAAAGAATGCCGATCCTTCTACCCGCCTCTCGTTGTCGCGGCTGGATTCCGAAACATTGGTCGAAAACAAGGCAGAACGCAACATGGGAGAGGTCCAGGGAGTTGCGGTATCGGTATCTTCCTGTTCCCCCACTGGCAAGGACACCCGGAGGCCGAACTCTGGGCCTTCTGGATGGGGCCCGAGCAGGTGGGGCTCGGAGGCTCGCGCCGCATCGCCGATGCATCGGCGGTGCATCGGCGATGATGCTCGGCGTGGAGCCCAGATCTTCCCACGTCGGTGTCGCCTCTGCCTCGCCGGCGTCACCGATGCATCACCGATGCATCGACGAGGCATCGGCGATTCGGTGTCATCCTCCGACCCACCTGCAGTCCACCCGCACAGCAAGGACGGGCAGCCTTCCAAGGGCACCCTTGCATCCTTGCCCCTGCTGCCCATCCTTGGGCCTCTTTCGCTGGCCAACCTCGCTCGAAGAACGTTCACACATGACGAGACGGGTGGACTCTACTCCGACCCCATCCGGGAGGCCTCTGCGGTCGCCGCCGGAAGCCCTCACGACGCGAGGATGCCACTCCTCCTCCTCCTCCTCCTCCTCCTCCTCCTCCTCCTCCTCCTCCTCCTCATCCTCCCCCTTCCACTGTGCATCCTCCCCCTTCCACTGTACTCTGACTGAGCACAGCACGATTGTGCTGGGGGCCTCCGACGACGGCGCGCGCGCCCGGAGGCGTGCCGGACCTGGGCGTCACCACGCTGGACCGCCCCCGTTGCCGCGCTGGCGCCACGCCGCGCTCGGCCAGCCGCTCGGGGCGAGAGTCGGCGGTGATGGGCGTCTTTTCCACCGCCACCACCATAGGTTGGAGGGGGGAAGGAGGAGGAGGAGGAGGAGGAGGAGGAGGAGGAGGAGGAGGAGGAGGAGGAGGAGGAGGAGGAGGAGGAGGAGGAGGAGGAGAGGAGGAGGAGGAGGAGGAGGAGGAGGAGGAGGAGGAGGAGGGGAGGAGGAGGGGAGGGGAGGAGGAGGAGGCGGTGATGGGCCTGTTTTCCACCACCACCACCACCATAGGTTGAGGGGGGGAAGGAGGTGGAGGACGAGGAGGAGGAGGAGGAGGAGGAGAGGAGGAGGAGGAGGACGAGGAGGAGGAGGAGGAGGTGGAGGAGGGGGATGAGGAGGAGGTGGAGGAGGAGGAGGAGGAGGAGGAGGAGGAGGAGGAGGTGGAGGTGGAGGAGGAGGAGGAGGAGGAGGAGGAGGAGGAGGAGGAGGGGAGGAGGTGGAGCAGGAGGGGGAGGAGGAGGAGGTGGAGGAGGAGGAGGGGAGGGGAGGAGGGAGGAGGAGGAGGAGGAGGAGGAGGGGAGGAGGGGGAGGGGGGGGAGGGGGAGGAGGAGAACCCCCTCGCCCTCCAACTTATGGTGGTGGTGGTGGAAAACATGCCCATCAGGCGGGGCCGCGCTCACGAGCGGCGACCCTCGGACCTCGGCTCAAGTCGGGCGTGTCCCTCTACGGGGGGAGTATCAGGAAGCAGTCGACGACCAGTCCAGGGAGACGAGTTCTCGACTATGTTTGACCAGTTTTGAGTATCTTCGTTTTTTTCGTTTTTCGTTTGTTTTTCGTTTTTCGTTTGTTTTTCGTTTTATTGTGGACAATCTTTTGTTCTTCGTCCAAAATCCGCCTGTAGCTGGGAGGATATGCCCGATGTAACCCTGGCTGTCGATCCTCGAGCCGCGGGTTCGAGCACCCGGCTCGCGGACCCCGACCGTCGACCCTCGTGGAGTCGAGGAGCAGGCGATGGCACAAGCATCGAGTCGGGCCTGTCCCTCTACAGGAGGAGTATTCAAAGACAGTGATACATAGTCAGGGGACAACTTCTGGAGCATTTTTTGTCGAGCATCGGCCTGTAGGGGGACATACCCGACCTAATATAAGCATAAACTTTCGGCGGTCCGTGCGGATTCCTTGGGTCGGCGCTGGGGCCCTCCTGACGGCGCCTCCAGCGCCGATCCAAGAAATCAGCGCGGACCTCCGAAAGTTTTTGTCTATGTCATCTTGTCTTCCTCGATCTTTGAGCTTTAACTGCACGTAAGAGTGCTCTTTTGCCAGAGTGACCGTAAGTGCGGGCCAAAAAGGTTCTCCCATTTCTGAAGGCGCTGCGATAGCAGCGACTTGCGCTCTTGGGATTGGCCCTCCCCCCCCCACGGCGTCCCCCTTAAGCCGCGCACCAAAAGTCTTTTTTGCTTGGGGTCGCTGTTGCGTGTAGCAGAAACGGGAGCCTCGAACCTCGATTCTCGGACCCCTGCCTTCGATCCTCGATGCCCGCCCCCGATCCTCGCGTCTCGAGCCTCGGACCTCTGACCTCGATCTCCGATCATCGAGCCTCAGAACTCGATCCTCAGACCTCGATCCCCGACCCTTAAACCCCGATCTCCGAGCGGCGAGCATCTGAGAGAGCGCTTTTGACGCTGCTGGCAGGGGGGAGGAGTTTCAAGCCCCACACCCCGCCCAAAACCGGACGGGGGGTGGGTTCTGGACCCCTCCCTGGGGGTCCAGAACGCCCCCCCGCTCCGGGATAATCATCTGGGGGGTCCAGATTCCCCCCCGGAGAATTATTCGGGGGATCCAGAATCTCCCTCTGGCAACGACGACGAGGACGCGGACGAGGACGCGGACGAGGACGAGGACGAGGACGAGACGAGGACGACGACGACGACGCACGACGCAGGACGCACGACCCAGGACGCACGACGCACGTCGCACGACGCACGACGTACGACGCATGACGCACGACGACCACGACGGCCACGACGACGACGACGACGCCGGCGGACACCGACGCCGACGTCGACGCCGACGCCGACGCCAACGGCGTCGACGACGCCGACGACACCGACGACGCCGACGGTGACACCGACGACGAAATCGAAGACGACGACGTCGTGCAGAGTAGAGTAGGCGTGGTAGGAGTAGAGTAGAGTAGACTAGAGTCGAGTAGAGAAAAGGAGATGGGTAGAGTAGAGCGGACATATGTTAGAGTAGAGCTGAGGATAGTATATTCGAGTTGGAGTAGAGTAGAATATAAGCAAAGTAGAGCGGACCAGAGTACGTTTGGGTACGGTAGGGCAGAGTACAGTGTAGTGGAGAAGAGAAGAACGTAGGGTCGAGTATATGATCATATAGAAGGAGTAGGGTAGAGTAGAGTAAGCAAAAGTCTGGGTAGAGTCGAGTATGCCAGGGTATTGCATGGTAGAGTAGGGTAGGATAGAGTAGGCTAGGGCATAGTAGAGTAGAGTTGAGAAGAGTAGAGTAGAGTACCGTCGAGTAGAATAGAGCAGCGTAGAGTCGAGAACAGTGCGGTCGCGTACAGTTAGGGTCCCAGTGGGAAGCTGAGAGAGCCGGATCGAGCCCTAGTTGCATTCTATCAGAGCCGGCGCCTGGCGCGGGCGCTGGCGACAGGTGCGCCGGCGCCGCCGCTGACGTCATCGTGGTCGTCGTGGTCGTCGTCGTGGTCGTCGTCGTCGTCGTCGTGATTGCGGGGGGGGGCCCGAATGATTTTCCCAGGGGGGGGGACTTTTCCGGGTGGGGGGTCTGGACCCGGTAGGTTCTCCCCCAGGGGGGGTGGAGGGGCGGAGTTCGGGGGGAGGTTCGGAGGGGGTGGCGCCTTACGGGTTTCAAGATGGGGGGGGATCCTTTGGTTTCTGACCCACCCTAGAACTTTGTTCCTGCTAGCGAAGCTGGATCGCGCTCCCTCGCAGTGACCGTATCGATCTTTATCCACGCCATCGCGGTCTGCGCTCTACGGCGCGATCCCGTGGACGCGCGGTCGCGTGGATGCGTTCCGCGCGGGGCATCCGCGGAACAGAAAGCGCCTCGTATTCAAGAGGTCGCGGCCCAGGGACCTGGCCCGCGAGGCCGTGCATACTGTCGTGGTGTCGGAAAGATGGCGTGCGATGTGGTGCCGCTGGCCCGTTTATCTCACGCTATCCCCACCTCGACCTTTGGGATGGATTGGGTGCGCCGAGGAAGCCCCGGCAGGGGGACAGCAGGCACAGGAGGGGCCCTCGCGGGGGGATCGCCTCACGGGGAAAGCATGCTCTTCAGAGATCGAGATCACTGTTGCACGCTAGCTTTCGAACACCGTATTTGACTAGGATGCAGCTGTCGGGAGGTTAATTTCTCCACGCTTTGCGTCTCCCCACCAGCCCATCCAGAAACATATCGCCAAGGATATGTATATACATGTAGTGCAACAGCCGCCTTGGAAGCGTTTTGGGGCACTCTTGGGAGCGTTTTGGGGCTCTTTTGGGGAGCTTCGGGGCCTTTTTGGAGCTCTATTGAGGGGTCTGGGAGGCCTTTTGGGTTCGTCTTTGCCCACCGTGGACCCAATTGAGGGGGGTCCTGAATTTAAGTTCCCCCGTCGGAAGGTTCAAATGCCGTCTTGGGGCCCTCTTGAGCCGCTATTGGAGCGCTTTTGGGCGTACCTGGGGGGCGTCGCTCGTCGCTCGTCGTTCGTCGTCGTCGTCGTCGTCGTCGTCGTCGTCGTCGTCGTCGTCGTCGTCGTTGTCGTCGTTGTCGTCGTCGTCGTCGTCGTCGTCGTCGTCGTCGTCGTAAATGTCGTCGTCGTCGTCGTCGTCGTCGTCGTCGTCGTCGTCGTCGTCGTCGTCGTCGTCGTCGTCGTCGTGGTTGTCGTCGTCGTCGTGAACGTGGTCGTCGTCGTGAACGTCGTCGTCGTCGTCGTCGTCGTCGTCGTCGTCCTCTCTGCCTGTCTGCTCCCCTCCTCCCCTCTTAGCTTCTCTTCCGTATTTCTTCCGCTCTCCCCTGCCCTGCCTTGGGTCTCTGCTCGGGGGCCGACCGTCCGGGGTCCCCCTCCTCGGACTCTCTCCGCCCCCCCCTCTCTCAGGGCCCTCCTTGGGCCCCTCTCAGACAAGGGCACCCTCGAGGGCGCGAAGTTATTCGCGCTTCGCGCTTCGCGGTTCGGCTCCGATTCCTCCTCGTCCTCCTCTTCTCCCCCAGGAGGCGGCGCGATAGCGCGAAGCCATTCGCGCTTCGCGCTCTCGCGCAGCGCGAAGCGCGAAGTTGGGAGCCTTTGCTCAGAGGCTTCTGAGGCCGTCTTGGGGGCCACCTTGCGGCCTCCGAGGCCCATCGGAAACGAAACGGCGAGGACGCAGCACGTACTGGGTTTGCCGGAGGTTTTGGAGCCACGTTGGCCTCTTGGGAGGGTCCCTGGAGGACTCGAAGGGCACTTGAAACCGTCTTGGGGCCGCCCTGAGGCCTCTTGGATGTGCGTCGAAGGCTTTCTTGAGCCACCTTGGAAGTACCTTGGGCCATCTTGGAGGCCATCTTGGGCTCTCTGAGGCCCTCTTGGAGACATCTTCGGCCATCTTGTGCGCTCCAATGGGTCGCGGCCCCCCCCCTTCCAAGGCCCAGGGGAGGAGGTAGGGGGAGGGGTAAATCCCTTTCGCCGAGCGGATTTTGGCAGAGAGAAGGCACAACTCGTTAAACCACCTACGCTCAGAGGGCTGGTGGAATTCTGAATCAGTGCTGGTATGTCACTGGTCGAAAGAAGGCCCAATGTGGTTGAATCCCATTTATTCTGAATACATCTCGCCTAATCTGGCTAAATCCTGGGCCAAACCCAGCCTAATCCTGTTCAGTTGCCCCGTACGTGGGATTATTGTTTGCTGTGGGCCACTGCCAGTCAAGCTTCCGAATCTAGTGCCGAGCAGGTGACCTTACTCGGGATTGCTAGCCCGAAAAGAGGAGGGATAAGAGGAGGAGAAGGAGGAGGAGGAAGAGGAGGAGGAGGAGGAGGAGGAGGACGAAGGGGGGGTTGGGCGAGATGAGTGATGGGGGAGCAATGAGGGGGGCGAGGATGAGGACGGTGATGATGATGCTGATGATGATGATGATGATGATGATGCTGATGATGATTATGATGATGATGCTGCTGATGATGATGAGGCTGATGATCATGATGACGACAACGATGCTGCTGATGATGATGACCATGACGGTGGTGGTGATGATGATGTGGCGATACTGGGGATGATGGTAATGATGATACTGAATTTGATGGTGATGATGACGATGATGATGACGATGATGTGGTGATGGTGATGATAATGACGATGGTGTATTGATGAGGATGATGATGATGCTGCTGATGATGATGACGGTGACGATGGGAACGCACACGACCACGACCACGACCACCACGATCATAACGACGACGAGGAGGAGGAGGATGACGACGACTAGGATGATGCTGATGATGATGCTTATGATGATGAGGAGGAGGAGGAGGAGAAAGGTGAGCATTCTGATGATGCTGATGCTGATGCTGATGATGACGATGATGCTGATGATGATGAAGAGTAGTAGAACTAATCGTAATGATAAGCAGAGTAATAGTAATAGTGATACTAATGCGATTATGAAGAATACGATGCATACTAATAGCAATCATAAGAATAATCATGATTTCAATTTCAGTAATCGAGTCAATACTGATTATGAATAATAAGAAGGATAACCATTATAATAATAAGACGAACAAGACGAATACTATTAATGATCGTATTAGTAATACTAATAACAATACTAAGCACAATACTAATAACAAGACTAACGCCATGATGATGATGATGATGATGATGATGATGATGATGATGATGATGAGGAGGAGGAGGAGGAGGAGGAGGAGGAGGAGGAGGAGGAGGAGGAGGAGGAGGAGGGGGAGGCGGAGGAGGAGGAGGAGGGGGAGGAGGAGGAGGCGGGATGAGCAGGAGGGGGGCTGAGGACCAGAGTAAGCCCGGTGTGCACCATCGATGCTGCCACACGCCTTCCCTTCCCGAGCCCCGTGCTCATGGGGCCCCGACGTGCGGGCTCTCGCTCCCCACTCGACGCGCCCCCCCCCCGCGGGCAGCCCGTGGGTGCGCCGCAGGGTCGGGCCACGACGTTCCAGGGCGCGCCCAGCGACGGCCCCGGGACCGCCGTCTATCCGTGTTCATCGCCCCCTGTCGACGATGCATCGCCAGTGCATCGCCCACGCCGATGATGCATCGCCAGTGCCTCGCCGATGCATCGCCGATGCATCGCCGATGTACCGCCGATGTATCGGCGATGCGGCACCAGCCTCAGGCGATCGCAAACATGGATCAAGGGGGCGTGGATCAGCGACGGGTCCCGTTCCCACAGGACATCGCGGGTTGCCGCCGCCGAGCGAGGCGCCACCGGACCCATTTTGGGGAGGGCACCTTCCCCGATCCGTCGATTTGGCGACCTCGCGGCAAATCCATGGACCGCTAATCCATGTTTGTGCGCCCCCGAGTATGGTCTACCCTCACTCATGTCTCATGGGCTTCATGTTCGGCTCCGCCCTCGTTCGGAAGAGCAAAAGGTACCCATACCAATACCCTTCGCCCCCTTTCCCCTTTTTTTGGGCCTCCCGGGCCTCCCTAGTCGTCACCGCTGGATCCGCCGCGAAATCCTGGTCGGAAGGCACCCTGGGGTAAGTCTGGGGCGCAGCGGTATCGGTACCTTTTGCTTTCCCCCCTCGTGCTCGCCCTGCACTTCGTCCTGTTCCCTGGCACACCCACAAAAATTTCTATAGGCTGCGCCACATCCGACGACCCCTATATAAACTATAGCTCCTCCAAGACTGCATTTCACGAGGCTCGTCGGAATCATGACACGGCGCTCGACATCGCTCCTGTTGCTTCGTTGCTGTTGTCGTACCTCTTGGTGCTTCTTGGTGGCTTTTTGGTGGCACCTTGGCCTGTCTGCAGGCCACGTCCGGCCGCCTCGAGGCATCCCAGGCCAAATTTTGGGGCCTCCTGGGGGCTTCCTTCAGGAGGAAAAAAACACACAGACACAATTCATCGTCGATTCCCCAGAAGATATGGGAAAATATGGGAAGTGGGGGGGAAGCCAGCAACCCAGAAAACATATGGAGAACCTGGTTACCTGTGTCTACTTACTTGTGTGTCCCAGTTCCTCTCATTCACTCCTGGGGGCTTCCTGGAGGCCTTTGCGGTCCGTGGCCTGCGTGCCGCTCCCTCGCCTCCCGCCTGGCATCGCTCGGACGTGTGCATTTTCCCTTCGGCGAGGACCATCGAGGAGCATCCTGGACAATTTGGCGAAAAAAACACGCATTAAACTGAAAAAAACACGCATTAAACTAAAAAAACACGACATTAAACTGAAAAAAACACGCATTAAACTGACAATTTGGCGAACAAGAAACACGCAGTAAACTGCAAAAAAACACACACGACATGGACGTCCGAGCGATGGCCTCCCGGCCCCCGCGGCCGCCTCGCGCCTCTTCCGCGCGCCCTCCGCCCGCCGTGCCCCGCCGTGCCCCGGCGCGCGCCCCGCCGCTGCTCGGCCGCCGCCTGTCGGGGGGGGAGGGAAGAAGCACGCAGACACAATCGATCGTCGATCCCCAGGAAAACACGGGAAAATATGGGAAGCGGGGGGAAGACAAAAACCCATAAAGTATGGGAAACTAGTGGGAATCCTGTGATTTGTGTCAGGGGGGGAAGAAACACACAGACACAATCGATCGTCGATCCCCAGGGCAACCTTCCCAAGGGCACCCTTGCAGCCTTGCCTCCTCGGCCCATCCTTCGCCGCTTTCGCCGGCCGCGCCCCGCTCGACAAGCTTCGACATGGGCGTCCGAGGCCCTTGCATCCTCATCGCGCATCCTTACTTCAGGAGGGGAAAAACACACGGACACAATTCATCGTCGATCCCCAGGAAAACACAGGAAAACATGGGAAGTGGGGGGAAGACAAAAACCCAGAAAATATAGGAACATATTTGGAATCTTGGGATGTGTGTGCCTTTATTTGTGTGTCCTTGGGCCCCTTTTAGTTTCCTCCCCCAGCCCTCCCCCAGTCCTACAATTGATCGTCGATCCCCAGGAACACGGGAAAATTATGGGAAGTGGGGGAAGACAGAAACCCAGAAAACATGGGAAAATATCGAGAATCCTGTTATTTGTGTGTATTTATTTGTGACTCCCAGGTCCCCTTCAGTCTGCTCCTCTTGCGGCCGCTGACCTGGAAGAGCTGCGCAACTTGATCCGAGGCGGGAAGTTACACATGATCACCGTCTGGAGGATCAGTTTCGGGGGCGTCGGCAGGCGGTGGATGTGGACATATTTGGGCCCCCGGGGGCCGAAATGTATCCGTATCCACCGCCCGCTGGGGCACCAGGGCGCCGGTTCCGAGACGGTGGATATGGATAATCCCCGCCTCGCATTTGAGATTTTGGTCGTAATTAAATTTGTGCGCAGTGTCGAGCGAGAGTCCAGTTCGAGAAGGAGCAGCCGTGTGTCCGCGTGGTTGTTGCACAATGTGGTATCTGTGGTCGCACTTGTGCGGGAAGCCCCAGGCGACAGCCCCAAGTGGATTGTCTTCCATCCGTAAGATTGCTAGATCTTTAAAGTGACTGTGCGCGGTACCATGGCAAGAGCTCCATTGTGAAATCGACTCGCCCTCCATCTGTGTAGCTGCTGGATTTCTTAAGACGACTCTGCGCGGCGTTCAAGGGGAGAGCCCCGTTTTCGAAACGGGCCGCCCTCCATCCGTGAGACTGTTGGGTTTTTCAAGCTCCGGGGCCGTAAACACAGGAAGTCTCTGGCGAAACGTCCGGCCCGCCCTCTCGTCATTTCTGGTGGTGGACAGGGAGGAGGTGTTTGTAAGGAAGAGAGGTCGAGTTTCCCCCGCCGTGGCCCTAGCGGCAGTCCGCCTCTCCCGCCTCCGTCCTGGGTCCTCACGCAGGACGACGTCCTGGTGGACGTTCGCAGGCTCGCCGGGGAGCAGGAGGTCTCGAAGACCAACAAGTATAAAGAGGGACAACCTTTCGGAGGTCAGCACGTATGTCTTGGGTTGGCGCCAGGCGCCCCCATTGCCGCGCCTCCAGCACCGCTTCTGGCGCACCCAGGGTACCAAGAGGAAGTCGCTGCTGGCCTATGCAATCCGCGCGGACCTCCGAAAGTTTGATTGTCTTTCGTGTGCTTGATTATTATTATTCTAAGGTCTGGAGGGGGGGAGGCTTTCACAGGGTGAGAGTTGGATGAGGAAGAGGAAGAGGAAGAGATGATGTTCTTAGGTGGAGGGGGGGAGGGTGGAGGAGAAGGGCGAAGACGAGGACAGAGGTGAGGAGCATGGGGAGCACGAGGGGGAGGAGGCTTTGACGGGGGCCGGATTTGAGCTGGACCATGGGATGTGAATCAGCCCACCTCCGAAGGGCCAGGTCCCGAGACAGAGAGGAGTTTCCGAGGCGGGGGGAGATGAGGACCAGGAGGAGGAGGAGGAGGATAATGAGGACCATGCAGAAGACGAGCAGGAGCAGGGGGTGCAAATTGACGATGATGATGATGATGGTGATGAGGATGAGGATGATGATGATGATGGTGATGATGGTGATGATGGTGATGGTGATGGTGATGGTGATGGTGATGAGGATGAGGATGAGGATGATGATGATGATGATGATGATGATGATGATGATGGTGGTGGTGGTGGTGATGATGATGATGATCATGATTATGATGAGGAGGAGGAGAAGGAGGAGGAGGAGGAGGAGGAGGGGGATGAGCAGGCGGAGGAGGGGGAGGAGGAGGGGAGTGAGAACGAAGAGAATACGGAATAAGAGGACGACGTTCAGCGGCTGATGAAGTGGTGGATTGAACTGCATCTCTCTCTGTCTCTCCTTTTTTTTTTGGGGGGGGGGGGAGGGAGCTCTCTCTCTCTCTCTCTCTCACTGTCTCTCTTTTTATCTCGTGCGCTCTCTCTTTCTCAATCTCTCTCTCTCTCTCTTTTTGTTGTTCTCTCTCTCTCTCTCACTATCTTCTGTTTGTCCTCTCTCTCTCTCTTTCTCTCTCCCTATCTCCCTCTCTCTCTCTCGCTCTCGCCATCTATACAGTCAGGACGCTGCAAGGATGACTACTTTGGGTTCAGAAGGGGCTGTGGTTTTCGGCCGTTGCTTGAATCTAGTTCGGGAACCCGAGGCTCGCCGTGGTCAAAAATGCAATTTCGTTCCTTCTTTAGATGTCCTTATGATGGAGGGAGGGCTTTGCACGTGCGCTTGAGCACGGGGGGGGGGGTGCGTGCGACCTTCCCCCCGCCCTGAACATCTCCCAGTACAGCGCGTGTGTACGAGCGCAACCGACCGACGACAACCGCGGCAACGACGACGAAAACGATGACGATGATCGTCGTTGGCGTAGTTGTTGTCGATTGCGCAGGCATCTTTATTGTCTGTCGTTGTTCGTTTCTTCTCTCCCCACCTTTTCTTGCCAACGTGTGAGGGTTAATGTCCCGCCCGCCCGTCCGACTTTGAGATCCCTTCTGCCCGTCGTTGTAATCGTCGCCGTCGTCTGTTTTTATGTATTTCCGTCAATCTTGTTCCACTAACAAGGATGGCTTGCATTTAGTGCCCCGCCCGTCCGCCCGACCAAGCGTCCCGCCCGTCGTCGTCGTCGTCGTCGTCGTCGTGATTTGCGTCGTCGTGGTTGTCGACGTCATGTTTGGCCTCGTCGTCGCCAGCCGTCGCTGTCGGCTGCTGGTCAGTCGGGGGGGCGGGTCGAACCCCGTCCTGGTTGGGGGGTCTTAACCCTCCCCTTGCGAGGGGGGGTAGGGATGGGGGTTGGGGGTTGAGGGGGGGTCAAAGGTTTGGCAGGAAGGTTTGGCAGGAAGGTTGTCCCAGCTTTGGAGGCGTCTTTGAAACTTACCCAAGGCAAGCGGACTTGAAAAGCACTCTATTATGGTTGCACGATGAGAGTCCGTCTCTCTGGTGGTGAATTTCCGTCTCTGTCTATCCCTTCCTTTCTGTGCGCTCTCTCTCTCTCTCTCTCTCCTTTTCTGTGTCTTTCTCTGTCTCTCTGTCTCTCTCTCTCTCTCTCTTTTTTTTTGTTTTGTTTTCTCTCTCTCTCTCTGTCTTTTCCTCTCTCTCTCTGTCTCCCTCTGCCTCTCCCTCTCTCTCTTTCTCTGTCTGTCCGTGTCTGTCCGCATCTGTCCGTCTGTCTGCCTGACTGTCTCCCTGTCTCTCGGCCTCCCCTTTTTTGTGTTCTCTCTGCTCCTCTTCGATGTTTGCCTCTGTCCCTCTCTCTCTCTCTCTCTCCCTTTCGTCTCCTCCCCATCTCTCTCTCTCTCTCTCTCTCTTTTTCCCCCTCTACGTTTGCCCGTCTCTTTGGCAGGCTGTCTCGAGTGACCGACGTTCCCGCGCTGGTCGACATCGACACGGAGCGGGGGGGTGGGCCCGCGGCGGTTCCGCCGCCGGCACCCGCGAGCACGCGAACGAGGGTCGAGGGTCGAGGAGGCTTCGAGGAGGAGGCCTCGGGGCTCGAGGAGGCCTCGAGGCTCGAGGATCCAGGAGGAGATCCAGGAGGAGGCCTCGGGGCTCGAGGAGGCCTCGAGGCTCGGGGAGGCCTCGAGGATCGAGTCCTCTGCCCACCCGAGCGCCCCCTTGGGCCCGCGGCGGCGGCGGCGAGCGCGCGCGCGGCGACCGCCGCCCAGGCACCCGGGCGCCCGGCGCCTCGGGGAGCCGTCGGGGGCCGTCCTCCGAGGGCTCGATCCCGGAGGCGCGCGGCTGCTGGGCTTCTGCCTCTGCCTCCGTCTGCTGTGTGCGCTGGAGGGCCTCCTGCGCCGCTGACCTCACAACTGTGAGTGTGTGTCTTCCGCTTCGTCTCGACCGGAAGAGGTGCGCTCTCGACCCGCGAATCAAAAAAGTGTGTGTGTGTGTGTGTGTGTGTGTGTGTGTGTGTGTGTGTGTGTGTGTGCAAGGGCACTCTCGAGGGCGCCAAGCGCTTCGCGCTTCGCGCATCGCGCTTCGCGCTTCGGCTCCGATTCCTCGTCCTCCTCTTCTCCCCTGGAAGGCGGCGCGAGAGCGCGAAACCATTCGCGCCTTGCGCTTCGCGCAGCGCGAAGCGCGAAGTTGGGAGCCCTTGGTGTGTGTGTGTGTGATTGTGTGATTGTTCCCCGCGGCCGCCAGCGCCGCCCTGCCTGGGATCCTCCCCGGCCCTCCGCCGTGCCCTCTTTGTTACCTCTTTGGCAGCGGCATCCCTGCCGCGGCTCTAGTCAAGGGCGTAACAAGAACGCCCCTACCTTGGTCTATGAGGCGCTGTGCGCCGAACCTCCTGTGGGCTGACAGGGTAAACCCTGCGTATCGCGCGTGCGCGAGGCGTTCTGGCGGCTCTCTGGCCCGTGGGAGCTCCAGGGAGGTTTACTGACCACGCACTTGCAACCCAGGGTACGGGCGTTTCTTCATCCCTCAATCCAGGGGCCTCGGGGGGTGCTACCAGCCCCCCTGACTGCGTGACTGCGAGTGCACCTCGAGGAGCCCGCCCGGCTGGGCTACTAATTACGCCCGTCCTCTGTGGCGACCGCCCCGGGCGGCCGCCCACCGCCACCTCCTCGATCGCCTCGCCGCGGCTCTGCCGCGCGACCGCGGGCGGGCGCCGCGCCGGCGCGGCCCTCGGGCTGCTCGCCGTGCGCTGCCTCTGCCCGGCCCCTCCTCCCCTCCCGCTCCTGACCCCGCCGTGGCTCCGCTGCCGCACGCCTTCCGCTCTGCCGCCCTTCGCCGTGGTCGGAGCCGCCGGCCTCCCCTGCCTCCGGGCGCCCCCCTCCCGCGTCCCTGGCGCTCCGCCTCGGCCGTCGTGCCGCGCCCACCCTGCCCTGGGGGGCTCCCGGCCTGCCTCGACGGGCCGCTCGCGGCCGTTGGCCTAGCCTCCCACCTCGGGCCTGCTGCCCTCCAGGCCCGCCCGCAGCTGCCCCGCGGCCGCTCGCCCCGGCGCCCAGCCCCCCCGCTGCCCCCGGCGGCCTGCTACCCCGCCGCTGCCCCATGGGGGCCCGGCCATTTTCTGGCTAGCAGTCGCGCTTGCCGTTGCGGACGTCTGGACGGGCAGTCGTTGCGCCGCCCCACTGACGCTCAACGTGTGTTTGTGTGTGTGTGTGTGTGTGTGTGGTCACAGTCCTTTCCACTCACTACCCATCCCTGCACGTCAGTGATTGACGTATCGTTCATTGCGCTTTAAAAAGTACTCGTTCGTAGTTAGCACTTCAATATACTGCCCGCGTTTGAGGACCCTCAGCGCCGCCGACTTAAAAATGTGTGTGTGTGTATGTGTGTATATGTGTGTGCGTGTGTGCGTGTGTGCGTGCGTGTGTGTGTGTGTGTGTGTGTGTGTGTGTGCGACTGCAGGGCCCCCTGGGTTGCTCATGCGCGTCTCCTAGAAGTGTGAGGCTGAGGAATGCGCCGCTGGGCGCAAGCACCTCGTCGATCATGAATTGAAATAGGACTCTCGTGAGATTAGGCGGCTGGGCGGCGCCGCGGCCGAGAGTGCTGTTGGCGCGTCAGAGTTCAAATTGGTACGTGGTTTGGTTCCTAATCCTGTCTTCGACTACCTGGTTCCCGCCCCGCCAGATTCCTTCCAGCTTGGTGATGAGTCTGGTGTGCCCGTTCTGATTGGATGGTTTGCCACAGATGGCAGAGTTCTGAATCCAGATGCCGATGAGTTGGCGGCCGGGTTCTTTGCTTCTGTTTCCTGGGGGGATGAAGAGACGCGGTGGTCCGGGCGATTTTCGGACCTGTTCCGATCTCCAGGCCCGCGTCTTCTCGCTGCGAGTGTTGGCCTGCTGCCCAGGCCAGGAAAGATTCCGTGGACCTCGCGGGCCTGATCCGTAGGTACAATCGGGGCCCTGAAGAAGGAACCCTTTTCGTTGGGGAGGGGCTCCGTGTTCCTTGATTGTTTCGCAGCTTGCCTTGGATTTTCCTCAGGTTTTCGATACGAAATCGAAGTTTAACTTATGGGAAATAGGGGCCTCGTTCCTTATTCAGGGTTCCTTAGGTCAACGCCCCGACTGTAGTAACCACACTGTCGTTGGCCTTTTCAGCGGGGGGGGCCTGCCGTGTCTCTAGCGACCAGCTCGGCCACTGCGCAGCTCTCGCGGCTAATTTGGGGCGCCCTGGGCGATCCGGGGCTCGTGCCGAAGGACGCCTTCCGATCGTCGAGGTAGAGTCTCGCATGACTGCTCCGCAGCGGCGGGCCCGCGGGCCCGTGGAGGCCCAGCATCATCTCACGGGCAAGGCGGCGGACGCCCGTGCCGGGGAGGAGGCCGCACCCCGAGCCCCGCCCGGCGGGCCCGTCAGGCCAGGACGGCCAATCGACCAAGACACAAACGACACCGCCCCACCGACGGCCCTCCGTGCTGCGCTACGGCCCATTGGGGTCCGCAGCGCATGCCACGCAAAGATCCACGCCAGATTTTCTGGTATTCGCTGGCCCGCTGGGGCCGTAGGTGGGGTGGCGTCGTTCGTGTTATGGTCCAGCCAAGAGACTGCAGAAGAGATAGTCAAAGTCTGCTGGGGGTTTCAGCGTGGAACTCCGGCGCTTGCAGATGACCACCGCCCCCCTTCCTCCGCGTGGCTGGGCTCGGAGCACCGAGCGCGGTCGCCGCCGCACCTCAGGCGCCCCCCCCCACCGTACGCGGCCACCTGGCTTAAGCTGCTCGAGGGGGGTGGGCCGCTGGCAGTGCCGAGATTGCCCCGAACTCGCGAGATTTTGCGCTGGGCAGATTTTTTTGGGGGCGTAGGGTGCATCTCTCCAAGCCGTGGCGCTGCTGGGTGGGGGATATCAACCGGATGCTGCGCGGGGAGCGGCCGATGGGGGCCTCCGGGGCCTCCACCCCTGATTCTGCCCCTGCCCCCCTGCACCCCTGCGCCATGGACAGTGCGGGGTAGGCTGTGTGTCGAGCCTCGGGAACCTCGTCAAAGCAGGGGGTGCGAAGCCCCTGGGGGACCCCTCCTGGAAAGCCCCCTCCCCCAAACCTCCTCCTCCTCCTCCTCCTCCTCCTCCTCCTCCTCCTCCTCCTCCTCCTCCTCCTCCTCCTCCCCCCCCAAAACCCCCTTTGGAACCCTCCGGCGTGTGACTCGAGCGAGGACGGGGAGGCGGCGTTGGGGGCGCGCGGGAGAGCCGCGCGGGAGGGCTTCGGCGCCTCGGCCCTCAACATCGAGCGGGCGGTGCGCGACATGGAGCAGGCGCGGCCGCGCCCCCGCGCCCACGAGGCGGAGGAGCGGGAGGATTCGCAGGAGAAGAGAAGGAGCTGGAGGAGGAGGAGGAGGAGGAGGAGGAGGAGGAGGAGGAGGAGGAGGAGGAGCAGGAGCAGGTGGAGGAGGAGGAGCAGGAGGAGCAGGAGGAGCAGGAGGAGGTGGAGGAGGAGGACCCTGGGCCGCCCCGCGGAGGGCTCTCGGAGCGGCCTGCGGGGGCCGTGGGCTGCTTTCGGGGGCCTTTGGCCGCTATCAGCGGCTATCGGCGCTCGCCGTCGTCGTCGTCGTCGTCGTCGTCGTCGTCGTCGTCGTCGTCGTCGTTGTTGAATTCTCACTATATACTGAAGAATAATCATTGTTGATCCCCCCCTCCGGTGCACATTGTATTTTTTCAATTGAAGTGCCCCTCCTGGCGCTCGCACCTGATTTTCTATCAGGGAAAGTCTTCCTCCTCAAACTGTACCCCTGGCCCCCAGTTTACAACAACAACGGCTCCCGCTTGATGCTTCCTCGAAATTTACTTTGGCCCCCCGCTCCTGCTTGAGACTTCCTCGCAATTTACAAGAATCGCGCTCCCGCCTGAGACTTCTTCGCAATTTACTCAGGCGCCGCGCCCTTGCCATTCAGGAATCGCGCGTTCGTTGGGGACTTCTTCAGATTTGCTTAGGAATCGCTCTCTCGCTTGAAACTTCCTGGCCAATCACGCAGAACTCACGAATATAGATATACCCACCAAAAGTGGTATGATCGAAGACGAAGAGGGCGGGTATCGAGGGTTCGGGAAATGCACGCTGAATGACACTCGAGCAGATAAGAGCGAACAGTCTTTAACTGATTGTTGTTGTTGTTGCTGCTGTTGTTGCTGCTGTTGTTGTTGTTGTTGTTGTTGTTGTTGTTGTTGTTGTTGTTGTTGTGTTGTTGTTGTTGTTATTATCGTCGTGGTGGTCGTCGTCGTCGTCGGCGTGGTGGTGGTCGTCGTCGTTGAAGACGCGTTGAGTTGTGTTCTGATCAATCGAAACGTCCTCGCTTCGATGCTGACTACATGTGAGCCAGCGTGGACCCCAACAGTATGTTCTAGCAAGCTGTGTGGTGCGCAATCTAAATGGTGCAATCTATGCAATGCAGTATGTGAACTATGTGGAGCCGGCGCGCTCATCTATGTGTTATAAGCTATGTGGTGTGAGCTATGTGATGCAACCTATGGGGTTTCAGATATGTGGAGCAATCTAGGTGGTGCAATATGTGTGGTGCAATATATGTGGTGTAAGCTATATGGTGCA
Source organism: Prorocentrum cordatum (assembly GCA_963575745.1). NCBI lineage: Eukaryota > Dinophyceae > Prorocentrales > Prorocentraceae > Prorocentrum > Prorocentrum cordatum. The sequence continues at coordinate 25,672 of CAUYUJ010010163.1, forward strand.
ATATATGCGGTGCAATATAGGTCGTGCAACCAATGTGATGCGAGCTAAGTGGAGCAATCTATGTGGTGTAAGCTATGTGGTCCAATCTAGGTGGTGCAATATAGGTGGTGCATTATGTGTTGTGTAAACTCTGTGGTGGTGCAACATATGTGGTGTAGCCGATGTGGTGCAACACATGCGGTGTAATCTATGTGGTGCACTCTATATGGTGCAATCTATGCGGTGCAATATCTGTCGTGTAAGCTATGAGGTGCAATCTATGTGAATCCACATCTGTGGTGTATGCTATGTGGTGCAATCTATCTGGAGTGAGCTGCGTGGTGTAAGATATGTAGTGCTGCGTGGTCTAAACTATGCAGTGCAGTATATTTGGGTACTTCAATATATGTGTGGTGTAAGCTATGTGGTGCAATTCATTTGGTGCTACATACTGCAATCCACTGCAACCGATTGCAATCGATGCAACGGGGGGGTGCAGCGGGGCGGCGGCGACGGGTGACGAGGCGGCGACGGGCTGCGACGGCGACAACAAGCGAGGCGACTTACACCCAGGCGCAATGGAGCGGCGACGGACGGCGGCGACGGGCGGCGACGGCGACAATTAGCGCGGCGACCGACACCCAGGCCCAGAAGCAGCGGCATGGGACGGCGGCGACCGGCGGCGACGGCGACAACAAGCCGTCCAGACCGACACTCAGGCCCAGCTCTTGGACAGCCGAGTAGAAACTCTAAATGCAAGCACCGTTTGGGGAGTGTTCTTCAAAATCCAAGCATCCGCTCGAGCTGGGGTATGGATCCCAATCCAGTCGCTTGACAGCCCAGCTACGAGGACAACAGCCACCGCTGGATGAATTCTCGAACCAAAAAAACAGCCCTCACATTTGTTTCATCCGAGACGCCCTGGTCACAAGCCCCTCGATCTAAGAATCGCGTTCTCGCCTGAGACGTCCTCGCAATTCAGTCACGTTGGCGAAGGCCCACGTGCGACGACAACGGCTCTCGTTAGATTTATTCGTCTGACGACTTACTCCGAGACGCCCTGGCCAGAGAGGCCCCGCACATAAGGAATAGTTCTCTCGCCCGAGACTTCGTGCAAGTCAGCCTTTTCGGCGGTGGCCCAACTACGACGACAACGGCTTTCGCTCGATACTTCTGGCAAGTTACTTCGAGACGCTCTGGCCAGAGAGGCCCCAAACCACAGGAATGGCGCACTCGCCCGAGAAGATTTCGCAATTCAGCCAAGTTGGCTAAGGCCTAAATATGACGACAACGGCTCCCGCTCGATATTTCCAAGCAATTTACTCCGAGATGCTTTGGCCAGGAAGGCCCCATACCTCGCGCAATTCAGTCAAGTTGGCGAAGGCCCAGCTTCGGCGACGTCGGCTTCTTTTTGTTACTTATTGCTACTTCGGCACTCAGGAAGGGCGCTTTACGCTGCGTGCTTCTCCCAGGAGCTGGTAAGTGGGGCTGGTTCATGTACGTGGATGGCGGGTACAATTGAATGGGAGACGCAAGTGAAGGTCAAATCAGCTTGTTAAATCATATATGTTCGCGCGATCGTCGTCGTCGTCGTTGTCGTCGTCGTGGAGTTGCCATGCTGGACCCCAATCATTAAACAAGTTTTACTGGGACACCCCGCGCTTTGGCGCAGTCGCTTCGGTGCTGTTTACATTTTCCTTGCACGCAAGGCGGGTCCGCCGAAACCGGCTCCCAACAACAGCAGCATTTCCGCTCGAGACTTCTGCTGTATCTCAGGACTGGTGCTCTTGCTCGCTGCCGAAAATCGGCCCTCCAACAAAACCAGCGCTCCCAGGCCTTCGGTCCATCCCGCCGCCGTGCATCGATTGTAGGTCAGAGGCCTCCTGGAGTGGCCTCACAGACCCCACTTGAGTCCAGCGGGGTCCGGGTGTGTTCGTGGGGGGTCGCAGATCCCGCGGCGGCGCCGAGGTGTAGTGCAAGCAGGGGCGCGCGTCACGCCTGCGACCGTGGTTCGGTCGACCGCGACTGCCCCTCTCCGCGCAGCGCACGCTGCGCAGGGGTGGACTCACAGAAGACACAGCGATTGACCACACCGACAGGGCTCGCGCTGCAGACCGTCGGTGCCCGTGCTTGCGTTGTCGAGCCGTCGAGTCTGTTCGGTCGCTGGCCCGAAGGGTGGGTGCGCCTCGTTTGTACACGGTCCGTCACATGGGCTCGTGCTGCCGGCCGAACTCGTCCACGGCCCGCCGAGAGGGCCTGCGTGGCAGGCCCCCACGAGTGCCCGCGCAGTACGATTCGGAATGGCCGCGCGCGCTCAATCGTGTCGGTCATGGCAGCCTTGAATTTCCCCAATGGTCCACGCATATCGTCCACGTCTGCTCGTGCCCCTCGTGCCCCTTGCTCTTCTTGGGAGGTGGATTGTTTGTAGTTTCTTCACGCGATACCGCAGAAAAAAAGCATCGAATGGCGCGAGTTCGGTTCATTGTGGCCTTCCCCTTCACCGACCCCCAGATATGCACTCCTTCCTTTGATGCGTCGTGTGATCTGCAGATCGTGAGGTGCCTCGGGAGAGGTTTTGGCTCGACCTCGTGCGTCGGGAGATCTGCGTGAGGGAATATCGGCTCCTGGTGCATGTGTATGCGTCGAGCGTTTTGGGAAACTAGTAGATGTTGCTGTTTTATTTGGGTTTTAAGCCCCTTGGGGCGGGCTCGTCGCCAAGGTTGGATCCGCTTCGAATTCGTCGCCAGACGAGTCGTCGTGGCCATCGCGCCTCCGCATCTCTCCCCCCTCCCCTCCCCTCCCCCTATGCTCCCCCGCCTTCCGCCCCCCATGCCCTCTCCACCCTTCCTTTCGTCTCCTTCCCCTCTCTCTCTTCTCCTCCTTCCCCCGTCTACCTCTCGTGCACCTTCGTCCCACCCTCTACTTTCTCCCCCCCGTGCTTCCCCTCCCAGTTCCCCCCTCTTCGCTGACCGATCCTCGCCTCCCTCCCCCCTTTCCTTGTCCTCCCCGCCGCCCCCCCTTTCTTCCAGAAGGGCGGCGGGGTGGAACAGCGCGCACTCCGATGCCGACAGTGCCTCTCCTCCGCCCTGCCCCCCCTCCTCCTCCTCCTCCTGCTCCTCCTCCTCCTCCTCCTCCTCCTCCTCCTCCTCCATTCCTTTTCGTTATGAACAATTCCTCCCTGTCGCACCTCGAGGCCAGTCGGAGGGGCGGGCCCGGCGTTTCGCCTGAGACTTCCTTGCCATCTATGAGCCCGAAACTTACAAAGTGGCAACAGCTTCACATATGGTGGGTGGGTGGTTTTCAAACTGTGGCTCTCGCTTTAGCGCCGCGCAGATTCGTTTTCAACTTTCCAAGAGTTTCACGGATTGAGGGCGGGTCGTTTTCAAAATGTGGCTCTCGGTTGAGCGCTGCGTGCATTCGTTGTAAACCTTTGCAAGAGTTTCACGGATTGAGGGGGGGTGGTTTTGAACATGTGGCTCGCGCCTTAGCGCCGCGCACATTCGTCTTAAACATTTGCGAGAGTTTCGCAGATTGAAGGCGGGCTGTTTTCATTTTTTTTTTGTTCGGTTTAGCGCCCGGCATATTTGTCTTCAGAAATCGCAAGAGTTTCACGGATTGAAGGCAGGTCGTTTTAACAATTTGGTTCTCGCTTGAGCGCCGCGCGCGTTCGTTTGAAAGTATTGCAACATTTTCACGGATTTGGGGCGGTTATTTTTCAATATGCGGCTCTCGCTTGAGCGCCGCGCGCAGTCGTCAAACAAATGTAAGAATTCCGCGGATTCCCAAGGTCTATCTTCCAGATTCTTTTTAGTTGTGCAGGATCGTCAGTGCGCAACAGTTACGTTGATTCGCGGCGTTGAAGTCCCAGGAATTGTGTGTTTCGCGTGATTTTCAGGGTCGCCAAGACGCAACAGTCGGTTGACTCGTGACGCTGAGAATTGTGTTTTGGCACGCTTCAGGATTTTCACACGGTTGTCTCCCCACGGGGCATTTTCCTCCATGGAACTGCACCTTTGTATAGGGCCTATGTTGACGTGTCTTGGGTTTGCACTGGTTCTCCTCCTCCTCCCTTCCGTCCCCCTCCCGCTCCTCCCGCCTCCTCGCCCTCCCCCCCCTTGCGTTCCTCCCCCCCCGTCGTCTTTCCCCTGCCCCACCTGGCGCCAACAAAGTGCCAACCAAGATCTCGACCGCCGAAGGCCGGCACGGCGGCGGCAAGCAACGGCGGCGCCCGAGGCCGGCGCGGGGGCCGTCCACATGGAGGACCAGGCGCGGGGACGCCCGCCCGGTGGCCGCCGCCGCCGCCGGCGCTTGTGCGAGGCTCATGGATCCC
>CAUYUJ010010164.1:0-19681 GCA_963575745.1 Prorocentrum cordatum
CACGCCCCAGCACGACCCCGCCCCAGCACGACCACTCCCCAGCACGACCACCTCCCAGCACGACCACCCCCCCAGCACGACCACCCCCCAGCACGACCACCCCCCAGCACGACCACACCCCAGCACGACCACACCCCAGCACGACCACGCCCCAGCACGACCACGCCCCAGCACGACCACACCCCAGCACGACCACACCCCAGCACGACCACACCCCAGCACGACCACACCCCAGCACGACCACACCCCAGCACGACCCGATCGAAAAATCACAGGGTGCGGAGCACCCCAGCACGAACCCACCCCAGCACGACCCCACCCCAGCACGACCCCACCCCAGCACGACCACGCCCCAGCATGACCACACCCCAGCACGACCACCCCCCAGCACGACCACTCCCCAGCACGACCCCACCCCAGCACGACCCCACCCTAGCACGACCACACCCCAGCACGACCACACCCCAGCACGACCCCACCCCAGCACGATCACACCCCAGCACGACCCCACCCCAGCACGACCACACCCCAGCACGACCGCACCCCAGCACGACCTTACCACAGCACGACCACACCCCAGCACGACCACGCCCCAGCACGACCACGCCCCAGCACGACCACGCCCCAGCACGACCACGCCCCAGCACGACCACGCCCCAGCACGACCTCCCAGCACGACCACCCCCCCAGCACGACCACCCCCCAGCACGACCACCCCCCAGCACGACCACACCCCAGCACGACCACTCCCCAGCACGACCACACCGCCTTGGTTGAGTGGTTGCCTGTCGTCGTGGAATGTTTCGTGGGGTGTCTCGTGGAATGTTTCGCGGGGTGTCTCGTGAAATGTTTCGTGAGGTGTCTCGTGGAATGTTTCGTGAGGTGTCTCGTGGGCTGTTTCGTGAGGTGTCTCGTGGGATGTTTCGTGAGGTGTTGCCCAGTTGGGTATCATGAAAACGTGTCCATGCTCCACATGTCTATATCCCTTTCCGGGTTCGTGGGTCCATCATGTTTTTGAGGACGTCTCGAGGGAAACGCTTGTTTTTCAGAATTTGTGGAGGATGTCTCGAGCGAAACGCTGGTTTTGCAGAGTTGGGGGATGTCTCGAGCGGGGGCCGCGTGGGGGGCCAGAATTCAGAGGATGTCTCAGGCGAAATGCTTGCTTTCACGTCCAACTCACAGGAATTCCGAAGATGTGTCGCGCGTGCCGCGTCCCGCGCGCAGGAATTTTGAGGATGCCTCGACTGATTCGCTTCTTTTCCCGGAAAGGGCTCGAGCCCAGGGTTCTCTTTTAGTTGGTTCCCCCCGGTTTCGACCGCTGTAGGGCCGGCGAAATTTTTCTGCGATAAATTACGTGCGGGAGTAGGGCCGGCGGAATTATTTCTGAGGATGTCTCGAGCGAAACGCTTCTTTTTCAGAATTTGTTGAGGATGTCTCGAGCGAAGCGCTGGTTTTGCAGAGTTGGGGGTGTCTCAAGCGAAACGCTTGGTTTCAGAATTTGTTGAGGATGTCTCGAGCGAAACGCTGGTTTTGCAGAGCCGACCGCGACGCGGAAAAGCGCCCCTCGCGCAGGAATTCCGAGGATGTCTCGCGCGTGCCGCGTCCCGCGCGCAGGAATTTCGAGGATGTCTCGACTAATTCGCTTGTTGTTATACGATGTCCTTGAATTTTGGCAGGAAGTCTCAAGCGAAATGCTTATTTTTCATAATTTGTTGAAGATGTCTCTAGCGAAACGCTGGTTTTGCAAAATTGGGAGGGTCTCGAGCGGGGGCCTCGTGGGTGGCCAGAATTCAGAGGATGTCTCAGGCGAAATGCTTGTTTTCTCGTCCCGCTCGCAGGAATTCCGAGGACGTCTCGCGCGTGCCGCGTCCCGCGCGTAAGAATGTTGAAGATGTCTCGACTAATTCGCTTGTTTTGCGTGGATCTCTTAGGATTTTCACAGGATGTCTCGAGCGAAACGCTTGCTTGTTTAACAATTGTTGAGGATGTCTCTAGCGAAACGCTGGTTTTGCAACATTGGGGGATGTCTCGAGCGTGGGCCTGGTGGGGGGCGAGAATTCGGAGGATGTCTCAGGCGAAATGCTTGTTTTCACGTCCCACTCGCAGGAATTCCGAGGATGTCTCGCGCGTGCAGCGTCCTGCGCGTAGGAATTCAGATGATTTTGACAAGACGTCTCGAGCGAAACGCTTGTCCCCAGCACGTTCCGTAGCGCGTCCCCTTGGCACGTCCCGCGGTGCGTGCCCATGGCACGTCCCTTGGCACGTCGCTTGGCGCGTCCCTTGAGACGTTCCGCGTCGCGTCCTCCTGGCATGTCCCCTTGTCAATTAGCTCTGGGGCAGCTACTATGTGTTCAGGCAGCTCGAGCTTAAGATCCAGATCAGTTCGGTCAGGACTCGGATGCAAAGGAGGACTCGATCCACGAGGCTATAGAGCACAATCGCCATGGCACATCGCCATTCAACACGGCGCAGCACAGCACAGATTTCGGCACGGTACATCAAGATCGATACACTCAGCATTGCAACTTGGCACGTTCCTTGGTACGTTCCGTGGGGCGTCCTTTGGCGAGTCCCCCTGGCACGTCGCGTGGCGCGTCCCCTGGCACATCCCGTGGCACATCCATTGGCACGTTCCGTAGCGCGTCCCCTTGGCACGTCCCGCGGTGCGACCCCATGGCACGTCCCCTGGCACGTCGCCTGGCGCATCCCTTGGGACGTTTCGCGGCGCGTCCTCCTGGCATGTTCCCCTGTCCATTAGCTCTGGCGCAGCACCGCACAGCCCTCGGCAAGGTACATCAAGATCGATACCTTCAGCATTGCATTTGCCCGTCACCCAATCAGGTGTCTTTGAAAACGCTGCCATGTGTTACAGTTCTATATTCCTTTCCGGGTTCGTGGGTCGATCATGTTTCCAGGATCTCCTTGGCCACACAGGAGGTGTCCAGGGCACCCAGGTGGGTATCTAACATGGTGGTCCCGAGCTGGTACCACGTTTTCCCGTGTCCTGGTCACACAAGTGGGTATCTAACATGGTGGTCCCGCGCTGGAGCCATGTGTTCTCAGGTGTACAGGCCACCCAGGTGGGTATCTAACATGTTGGTCCCGAGCTGGAACCACGTGTTTTCACGTGCCCAGGTCGCACAGAGGGTGTATCTAACATGGTGGTCCCGAACTGGAACCGCGTGTTTTCACGTGTCCACGCCACCTAGGGGGGTATCTAACATGGTGGTCCTGAGCAGGAACCGCGTGCTTTTACTTGTCCAAGCCACCCATGAAGTATCTAACATGGTGGTCCCGAGCTGGAACCACGTTTTTGTCACGTGCCCAGGCCACCCAGGGGGTATCTAACATGGTGGTCCCGCGCTGGAACCACGTGTTTTCACATGTGCAGGCCACCCAGGTGAAGATCTAACATGGTGGTCCCGAGCTGGAACCGCGTGTTTTCACGTGTCCACGCCACCCAAGGGGGTATCTAACATGGTGGTCCCGAGCTGGAACCACGTGTTTTCACGTGTCCAGGCCACTCAGGGGGTATCTAACATGGGCCTCCTGGATCCTTCCTGGGACTCGGAACGGAACATCGAGAGTATATTTGTTTGTGATATCGATTCGTTTACTTTTTCCCGGACAGGGCGTGGGCCCAGGGTTCTCTTTTAATAGGTTCCCCCCCGGTTTTGACGGCTGTAGGGCCTGCGAATTTCTTTTTCGATAAATAACGAGGTCGCCTAGGGCCGGCGAATTAAGATTTTAAGGATGTCCCTGGCGAAACGCTGGTGTTTGAAATCCCGATCGATGAAACACAGGGTGCGGGACACATTTTGGTCGAAGAAGAGCATTCCGTCCGAGCTGGAACCATTGGTTTTCACGTGTCACGGCCACACCCTGGTAGGTATCTAACATGGTGGTCCCGAGCTGGAACCACGTATTTTCACGTATCCAGGCCTCGGGGATATCTAACATGGTGCCCCCACGCTGGAACCACGTGTTTCCACGTGTCCAGGCCACCCAGCTAGGTATCTAACATGGTGGTCCCGAACTGGAACCACGTGTTTTCACGTGTCCAGGCCGAGCAGGGGGTATCTAACATGGTGGTCCCGAGCTGGAACCACGTGTTTTCACCGGACGCAGTGTATTTACAAGAGATCGTGGCCCTGGGAGCGCGGACGCAGCGTAATTTACAAGGGGTCGGGGCCCTGGGAGCGCGACCCCAATGTAATTTACGATGGATCGTGGCCCTGGGAGCGCGGACGCAGCGTAATGCACGATGGGTCGGGTCCATGGGAGCGCGACCTCAGTGTAATTCACGAGGGATCGTCGCAGTGGGAGCGCGGACCCTGCGTAATTTGCAAAGGATCGTGGCCCTGTGAGCGCGGACGAAGCGTAAATTACTTGGGATCGAGGCCCTTGGAGAACGGGCGCAGCGTAATTTACGAGGGGTCGGGGCCCTGGGAGCGCGACCCCAGTGTAATCTACGACGGATCGGGGCCCTTGGAGCGCGGGTGCAGTGTGATTGTTTTAGGTTCGTGACCCTAGGAATGCGGACGCAGCGTAATGTATGAGGGATCGTGACAGCTGGAGCGGGGGCGCAGCTTGATTTTGGACCTCGTCTCGGTTGGTACTGCTTCGGTTCGTCCTGTCTCAGTTCGTCGTGTCTCGGTGTGCCGCGTTTCGGTCCGTCCTTGCTCGGTGCGTTCCGTCTTTCTTTGGATTCGCCCCTTCTTGATTCGTCCCGTGTCATAACTGAGTCGGATCTTGAGCTCGGCAGCACGGCACAACGCGGCGCAGGTCAGCGCACATTGTTGGCACGTCTATTTCGTGGGGTGGTTCGTGGGATGTTTCGTGGAGTGTTTCGTGGGGTGTTTCGTGGGGTGTGTCGTTTGGTGATTCGTGGGGTGTTTCGTGGCTGTTCGTTGGGTGTTTCGTCAAGTGTTTCCCAGCGTGCTTCGTTGAGTGTTTCTTGGGGTGTGTCACGGGGTGCGTCGTAGGGCGTTTCGCGGGCTGCTTCGCGTTTCGTTTCGTCCAACATTTCGCAGCACGGCACAGCGGAGCGCAGCTTCTGGCACGGTGCCATCACCATCGATAAATTCATCATTGCTACTGCCCATCGCCCAATCCAGGTGTCTCGAATCGTTTCCATGCATCACATGTCTATATCCCTTTCCGGGTTCGTGGGTCAGGCATGTTTGCGTCTTCGGGGAAGGCTCCGAAATCTTCTCTGAAGGACGGGGGACTTCCGCGAAACTTCTGAGAAGGCCTTCTCCTTCGCATTTCCCCCCTCGCTCGCCGCCGACCCCAGACCCAGACATGAGCGCGCCGCGCAAAAAAAAACAGGGCGGGAAGTTTTTCCCGGAAGGGGCGTAGGCCCAGGGTTCCCTTTTAGCTGTTTCCCCCCGGACCCGACGGGAAGAGGGCCGGCAGAATTATTTGCGGTAAGTTACAAAGCGGGAAGAGGACCGGCGGAATCATGTTTGAGGATGTCCCGAGCGAAACGCTTGTTGTTCAGAACTTGTTGGGGATGTCTCGAGCGAAACGATTATTGTGTGTTATAGATTGTTGTATGCTTGAGGATGTCCCGAAAGAAAAGCTTGTTTTTGAGAACTTGTTGGGGATGTCTCGAGCGAAACGTTTGCTTTATGTTATATATTGTCTCTCTCTCTCTCTCTCTTGGGGACCAGACTTCAAAGGATGTCTCAGGTGAAATGCTTGTTTTACGTATGTTCTGTATTTCCCTGGGCAGCAGCTTGCACCGCCGCCTGATCCTCGGCCCCCGCGCGCGCCCGGCTAATTTGTCACGGCCGCAGCCCGACCGTGACCCGCCGCCGCCGGCGCTTCCGCCTGCGGCTGTAAAAACAAAAAACAAAAAAAAAGTATGTTCTGTATTTGGATATGTCTTCGGGGAGCGCTTTTCGCTTCCCCTCGCCCCCCAGGAGGCCCCAGGAGGCTCGAGAAGCATGAAAACACATGGGTTCCTAACGCCCCAGGGCGGGAGAAACGCGAAAACACACGCCCCAGGTCGGGATACACGTGAAAACACATCGGTCCCTAACGCCACAGGGCGGGAGAAGCGTGACAGCACATGGGTTCCTAACGCCTCAGGGCGGGACAAGTGTGCAAACACATAGGTTCATAACACCCCAGGGCGGGAAAAGCGCAAAAACACATGGGCTCCTAACGCCTCAAGAGGCAGGAGGCCCCGGGAGGCTCCAGGATGCCTCACGAGGCCCCAGGAAGGAGTGTTCTGTACTGGGATCTACATTCGGGGGGCGCTTTTCGCCCCCCCCGCCCCCAGGAGGCCCCAGGAGGCATTGTTCTGTATTGGGATATATGTTCGGGGAGCGCTTTTCGCTTCCCCCCGCCCCCCAGGACGCCCCAGGAGGCTCGAGAAGCGTGAAAACACATGGTTCCTGACGCCCCAGGCCGGGACAAGTGCAAAAACACGTTGGTTCCTCATGCCCCAAGGCGGAGCATTAGCGCGAAAGCACGTGGACTCCTAACGCCCAAGGGCAGGACAAGAGTGAAAACACGTGGGTTCCTAACGCCCTAGGGCGGGAGATCCATGAAAACGCAAGGGGTCCTAACGCCCCAGGGCGGGGCAAGCCTGAAAACCCGTCGGTCCCCTGGCACATCCCGCGGCACGTCCATTGGCACGTTCCGCATAGCGCGTCCCCTCGGCACGTCCCGCGATGCGTCCCCGCGGCACGTCCCCGTGGCACGTCGCCTGGCGCGTCCCTTGGAACGCTCCCTCCTGACATGCCCCCCTGTCAAATTAGCTCTGGGGCAGCTACTATGTGTTCAGGTTGCTCGAGCTAGAGATGCAGCTCACTTATGTCAGGACTCGGATGCAAAGGGGGACTCGATCCACAACACTTAGAGACTTAGAGCACAACCGCGGCATGGCACATCACAATTCAGCACGGTGCAGCACAGCACAGTCCTCGGCACAGTACGTCAAGATCGATACACTCAGCATTGCAACCTGGCACGTTCCCTGGCACGTTCCGTGGCGCGTCCCGTGGCGAGTCCCCCTGACACGCGCGGCGAGACACCTGGCACGTCCCGCGGAACGTCCTTTGGCACGTTCCATAGCGCGTCCCCTTGGCAAGTCCCGCGGTGCGTCCCCGCGACACGTCCCCTGGCACGTCGCATGGCGCGTCCCTTGGAACGTTCCGCGGCGCGTCCTCCTGGCATGTCCCCCTGTCATTTAGCTATTAGCTTTGGAGCCGCTACTATGTGCACAGGCAGCTCGAGCTTAAGATCTAGATCAGTTCGGTCAGGACTCGGATGCAAAGGGGGACTCGATCCACAATGCTATGGAGCACCTCGCAATTCAGCACGGCGCAGCATAGCACAGCTCTTGGCACGGTACATCAAGATCGATAGAGTCAGCATTGCATGTGCCCGTCGCCCAACCAGGGGCCATGCCTTACACTTCTATGTTCCTTTCCGGGTTCGTGGGTCGATCATGTGTTTGAATATTTCTGAATGTTCCCCCTGTAGGGGGACAGGCCCGACTTAAGGCTGGCCCTCAACGTTGCTTTTCGTTGTGCTTTCGATCTTTTGTTCGTTCTGCTCTGCCTGTTTTCCTGCACCTCCCTCCCCAAACGAAGAACAGAACACGAACGAAACCCAGCAAAATGCCGTTCAGGTCCAGCCCTGGCGCAGGGCAGCGGAAGGTGCCGATGCGGCTGCTCCCCAGATCTCTCCCAGCATGCGTTCGGACCACAATTTCGGGGCGGATCCGGCGGTGGCGACGAGGGCCTCCTGGGAGGCCCAAAAGCAAGGAAAAACGAAGGAAGGGTTGCGGCATCGGTGCCCCTTCCCCCTCTGTAGAGGCTTCCGAGAGGGGGTCCGAGTAGATGGGGTCGGAGGATTGAGCCGCATCGCCGATGCATCGGCGATGCGGCTCGGTGTGGAAGCCGACTTCCTCAACGCCGACGTTTCCGACGCATCGCAAACATCGCCGATGCATCGGCCGTGCATCGGCGATGTACCGGCGATGAGTTGGCGATGCGTCGGCGAGGTGGCGCGATCCTCCGACCCCATCTGCTCGGGCCCCATCTGGGAGGCCCAGACTCCGAGAGTCGGTGCCGGCGCCCTCCGACCCGGGGCATGCCTAGGGGAACAAAGAGTGGCAGAAACACGTGACAGCTCGCAGGTCCGCGCGGATTTCTCGGATCGGCGCTGGGCCCCCCTCCCTGGCGCGCGGAGCGCGCCAGGGGCGGCGCCGGAGGCGCCGCCAGGGGGCTTCGGCGCCGCTCCGAGAAGTCCGCGCGGACCTGCGAGCTGTCATATGTTTCTGTCGTTCTTCCTTCCCCCAACCGCTGCTGCTCAGGGGAACCAAAAAGTGGCATATTAACCTAAAAAAAACTCGGAGGTCCGCGCGAGATGTTCTGTTTATGCCACGGCTTGTTCCCCCAACTGCTGCCGCTGCCGGCCGTGGCGAGGTGCGCGCGCGGCGCCCGGCGCGAGCCGAGGCGGCCCGCGCCCCGCGGGCGGCGGCGGCCGCTCCGAGGGGCGCGGCCGTGGGGCTCGCAAGGGCGGTCGGAGAGGCCGCCGCTGCGGCCCACGCGGTGGCGGGGCGCGGGGCGAGGCTCGGACGCCACGGGGCCGCCTGCAGCGGGGTCGGCCAAAAAGGGGGGGGGGGGGGAAGGACCCGGAGGGGGAGCGCACGACTTCGACCAGAGGGGGAAGGACCCTGAGGGGGAAGGACCCTGAGGGGGGGGGGGGGATCGACCAAAGGGGGGGAGGGGGAGGACCCTGAGAGGGGGAGAGCACGACTTCGGTCTGGCCGTCGCTCGGGCGTCCCCTCCCTGTGCTTTTTCGTCGGTGTCGTGCGCGGCTTTTCTCCGCAGGATGATCCAGGAGGCTCCTGAATTCGGCGGTGGACAAACCTCCCTTTAGTAAACCTCCCCTTAGTGAAAACGGCCTGGGACCGAAACCGACGGGCCTGGACCCGCAAAAACGACGGCCTCGACGCCCTCTCGCGAACCGAAAAAACGGCCAATTCCTTAATCGACGTGTCAGGGTAGGAGGTCGATCAACCTCCGATGAACAGTCCCCGCCGAGAAAAGGTGCACACGTCCGAGCGACACCGAGCGATCCGCTGGGGCCCGCCTGACTGCCGCAGGCGGGTGCCCCACGCCGGTGTCGTCGGTGTCGTCGGTGTCGTGCTTTTTCGTCGGTGTCGTGCGCGGCTTTTCTCCGCAGGATGATCCAGGAGGCTCCTGAATGGCCCCCGCCGAGAAAAGGTGCACACGTCCGAGCGACACCGAGCGGATCCGCTGGGGCCCGCCTGACGGCCGCGGGCGGGCGCCCCACGCCTGCCCAGCCCGCGTCCGCGGCTAGCGGGAGCTGCCGGCGGCTGGGGGGCCTATGTTTTGGGCGGGGTCGGTGCAAAAACCTATCTCTCTCTTTTTCTCTCTCTCTCTCTCTCTCTCTCTTTCTCTCTCTCTCTCTCTCTCTCTCTCTCTCTTTCATTCTCTCTCTCTTTCTCTTTCTCTCTCTCTCTCTCTCTCTCTCTCTGTCTCTCTCTCTCTCTCTCTCTCACACACAAACTCAGACCCCCGACGTCATGATGTTTATGTATGGCGCGACCCCAAGAGGTCCACAGGCCCATTCCCCTGGACCGTTTTCTCATCCTGAGCTGCTTCTTGTCCGTCCCGAGGCCCGGTGAAGGCCCCCCGCGGCCGAAAATCGGGGATGGACAGACCCCCCTTTCGTAAAACGTGGTTTAATGAAAACGACCGGAGACCCAAACCTGGCGGGCGCAAGACTGGAAAATAACGGCCACGGCGCCATCTCGAGAACCGAAAACGGACAACTCACTAATCGACGTGTCACTGTTGGGGGTTCTGTCCACCCCCGAGGAAATACAGAACAACCTCTCTTCGTGATTCTTTCATGACCCGAAGGGGGCCTCGGTCTCTCTCTCTCTCTCTCGCTCATCGGGAGCGGCCAGGAGTGGGGTGTCCAAGCGGGGGGGGGTGCAAATCATGACCCGCGGCACGTGCGCGGCCCCGCGGGGGGGCCAGGGACGTAGTGAGAGAAGGAGAGGCGCCATGAAATCTGGGGAAATATCATGGCATCTGCCATGATATCCACCACCCCCTAATCATCATCCACTTCTTTGCCGCCCCCGATCTCACACACACACACACACACGGCACACACACACACACACACACACTTTGCGGGATCCCGCCTCTAGACACGCCGTCGCTCCTGCAGGCGCCCACTGGAAGTCCGAAGGGGTGTCCCTTCCCGTCGCGGCTCCGACCCAGAACCGCGGCTCCGCGGCGGCGGGCCGGGAGCCTCCAGGTCCATCGACACCGGCGGCGCGGCCGCTCGGGTGAAAGCCCGTCCCATGAGGTGCGCGCCCCTGGGCGAGGAGGAGGAGGAGAAGGAGGAGGAGGGTGAGGAGGAGTAGGAGGAGGAGGAGGAGGAGGAGGGGGAGGGGCGGAGGCCTGGGTCTTCGAAGACGACTTGAGCTAAAGCGGTTGCGGAGGGCACTGTTGGACTGGCTTGGAGGCTTCCTGGGCCGCCTGGAAACACTATGTTGACGTTTTGTTTGTTTTCTCCCGCGCTGAACCGTGCAAAAAAAACAAAGTACAAATCTAAGCAACCAAGAACTCGACTGGACTGGATCCGTGCTGATTCAAAACTTTGACATGCACAGCGCCTTGCGCCCGTCGCGATCGCACGAGTATTAGAAGCTCAAGGTTGTTGTCTTGGGGCCCTCTTGGGCAATAGGTGCGCCGTTTTTGGCGGTTTGGGATTCACCTCGGGTCGTTTCCGCCCCATTTGAAGGCCCACCGCATGCGCCGGCGGGAAGCCAAAATGGCCGGGCGTCGATCCTACCAGCCCTGTGGGCGCAGGCATGCGGCGGGAGGTCACGCAGAGCGTGGCCGCGGCAGCGGGGCGGGGGTGTGGAAGCACGGCCAGTGCCTCCTCCTCCTCCTTCACTCCTCCTCTCATACTCCTCCTCCTCCTCCCCTCCTGCTCCTCCTCCTCGACTCCCCCTCCCCCTCACCCCTCCCCTCCCCCTCCCCCTCCCCCTCCTCCCCCCTCCTCCTCCTCCTCCTCCTCCTCCTCCTCCTCCTCCTCATCCCCCGCCCCCTCCTGAAGTGGGACGCACAGAGACATACTTGAAAGAGACCCAAAACAAAAAAACAAAAACAAACAAACAAAAAACTCCATGCATCTAAACTTTTGGCGCTCCACTCGGATTTCTTTGATCCGCGCTGGACCCCCCTCCCTGGCACGCTCCGCGGCGGCGCCTCCGGCGGCGCCTCTGGCGCGCTCCGCGCGCCAGGGAGGGGAGGGACCAGCGCGCATCCAAGAAATCCGCGCGGAGCGCCACGAGTTTATGTTAATGGCGAATTTTCTTCTTTGAATAATACTGCATGTCCTCCTTGGAGGCGCGCGTCCGATCCGAACACAGAGTGCAATCTTGTAGTGTTTCCTGAACGGTGCGGCCAGAAAGCGCCCGCCACGACGCACACACTATGGGATTTGTCGGTGCGCGCGTCCCCTCTGGGGAGCGACGCACACATAGTACCAGTATATTGGGGTGACGCCGGTGCAAATCCATCCAAATCCTAAGGAAAATCAATGTTGTTTGCCTTCTCACCCTTTCGCTTCCGATGGCCTTCCGAGGCCTCAAAAATGGCTCCAAGATGGCCGAAGAGTGCCTCAGGAGGGGCCCAAGAGGGCCCCAAGACGGCCCCAAGAGGGTCAGTCAGGCCTTGCAGGATCCTCCAAGATCCTGCAGACAGACCCGGGTCAGTGCACCCCTGGCTCTGCAGGATCCTGCACAATCCAATGCTCTGACTGACCCCTGCTTGCATTGACCCCCGTCTCTTTTGAACCCCGACCGTCATTTTAGAGAGTTTGGTGGCAACTCATGGGAGCCTCCCATACCATCTTGTCGGCCCTTGCGAGTCGACGCTTATCGACGCTAAATCAGCGCTAAAGCGACGCTAATCGACGCAAGCCGATGCTACATCGGCGCTATCTCGATGAGATAATATCATCGACTCACAGAGGCTAAGCGACGCTTATCGACGCTAAAGACGGAATTATACCAGAGAAAAACCCAATCAGTGGATGGTTTGAAACATGAACCATGTGGGTCTTGAGATCGATTGTGAGATCGATAGTGAGATCGATAGTGGGATCGATGGTGAGGACGATTGTAAGGTCGATCGTGGGACCAAGAATGAAGTCGATTCAATGAGACTGATAGTGAGATCGATCGCGAGATCGCTCCTGCGACCTATAGTGTGATCGCTTGTGAGATCAATAATGAGATTGATTGTGAGATCGATGGTGAGATCGATAGAAATGTGGGTAATGAGATCGATGGTGAGACCGATCGATAAGAAGATCGACCAGGAACCCGGGAACCCAAAACCCCGCCGCCCACCGAAATCGGCCCGGAACCCGGAACCGGGAACCCGGGAACCCGAAACCGGGAACCCGGGAACCTGGCCGCCCACCGAAATCGGTGGGAACTTTCGCCAAATGCGCCAATCTCCGCTAGTACCCCTTCAGAGCAAGCACTGATTGAGGAAGTAAGAGGGTATACCAGGTTCCCATAATTTGCTGCCGAAACAGAGCGGTGCGGGCTTAGGCCCTGTTCTGAAGCGCTCCCCCACCCCGCCCATGTACGTCCGGCGGCGTGAGCTCTTCACTACGCGGCTCCTGGCAGGTCTGTCGGGGATCTACTGACCCCGGCCATTCCAAGCCCGGGCCTCCCTCCTCCCTCCTCCCTGGCTCTGCAGGATCCTGCACGCCACCCCGGGTCAGCGCACCCCTGGCTCTGCAGGATCCTGCAAGATCCAGCGCTCTGGCTGACCCCCATTTCTACTGACCCCCGTCTCAAGGCTCCCGAGTCTGCACCCCTCCCCGGGGACCGGCATTTCATCCTGAGCCAGTTTTTGATGGCGTCGCGGCCCTGTCAGGGCTCCCGCCCTGCCGAGGCGGCACCGCGGCCCCCCCTCGCCAATCCCGCAGGTACCCCCACGGGGGGAAGATACGGTGACGATGACGACGACTTCATCGACATCGCCATGTCGGCATCGATCACAACGACGATAACGAAGAAGATGACGTCGTCGACGTCGACGTCATCGGCGTCGTCGTCGTCGTCCTCCCCCTCGTCGTCGTCGTCGCAGTCGCCGTCAGAGGCCCCGCTTCCAGCACCCCGGACCTCGTCCACAAGGGTACGACCAACTCTGCATTTCGCTCGCGGCGACGTGGGGCACGGGGCGGAGGAGGAGGAGGAGGCGGAGAAGGAGGAGGCGGCGGAGGAGGAGCCTCCTCCTCCTTTTCCTGCGCCTCCTCCTCCTCCTCCTCCTCCTCCTCCTGTTCCTCCTCCTCTTCCTCCTCCTCCTCCTCCCGGGGCCGATCTGAGGTATCTTGGGGCCGATTGGGGTACGTCTTGGGGGCATCGTGGGCCTTCTTGGAGCTCTCTGCGGTCCTCCCGGGCCCCATCTGGACCCTCTTGGAGGTCTCTTGGATCGCCTTTGGGTGAATGGTAAAGGGTGCATACACGGTTGTCTTGCGGACCCCTCGAACTGTCTTGAACATTTCTGGGGCTCTCTGGGGGCGCCTTGGGAACCGCTTGGGCCGTCTCAGGCACCTCTTGGGGCCCTCAAGGGGCCCTTTCTGGACCGCGCGGGGGCGACCTCGGAGGAGTCAAGACCGAAAAAGCGAGCATGCTATAATCATACAAGCACTTAAAACGATGCTGAAAAAGAGCATGAACTGACAAGCTGCCCCCACCCTGCGTGCGACGCGGAAGGACGCAACAAAATCGTGACAAGCTGCCCCCACCCCCCTGTCCGCAGCCATGGGGTCCGAGCTTGTCAGCGCCAGCGCACTTCCAAATCCACCCCCCGTGGCCACCAATATGCCCAAGACGCCTTCCAAGGTGGCTTGCGCATGGCCCAAACACGTCAGAGAGGTCTCAAAAACATCCAAGATTCGAGGAGACGTGAGACTCAAGTTCGGGGGACTCGGGCTGGCCTGACGGGGACGTCAATGAAATGACGAGACCCAATTTGAAATGTCACGCGGGTTCCCGCTACAGATATCGAACGAAAGCTAAACCGCTCCAATCCAGGACGCGATCGCCAGAAAGCGTCAGCAAGCCTGAACCCCCGCGAACTCAAGTCCCACACTCCCCCAAAGGAAGGCCCCGAAACGGCCAGACAGGCCCCGAAGACGCGGGCCAGAATCGGCATCCGATCGGATCTAGACAAGCCCGCTCCACCACTCGCAGAGTCACTGCTCGCAAATGGCCTGGATCCGCCGATTTGGGGGTGGTGGGTGGGGGGTTTTTTTTTTTTTTTTTTGGGGGGGGGGGTTGAGGGGATATTACGACCATGACACAGACGGAAGGCCCGTTCACTCCGAGAAGGAGGAGGAGGAGGAGGAGGAGGAGGAGGGGGAGCGTAGGAGGAGGAGGAGTGAGGAGGAGGAGTGAGAGAGGAGGAGGGGGGAGGATGAGGAGGAGAAGGAGGAGGAGCAGGAGGGGGGGCGCACTGTGGGAGGAGGAGGAGGAGGAGGAGGGGAGGAGGAGGAGGAGGAGGGGGAGGAGGGCGGAGGGGGAGGAGGAGGAGGAGGAGGAGGTGGAGGAGGGGAGCGGAGGAGGAGGAGGAGGAGGAGGAGCGAGCGGCCTCGTAAGGTGCCCAGGTCGGGCGGGGGCGGCGGGGCGGCGGCGGCGGCGGTGGCGGCGGGCCGCAGCAGCGAGGCCACGGTCGGGCCTCCACGCCGCGCTGCCCAGCGGAGCGAGCTCGCGCGACTGCGTGGAGCTCGGCAACGGATCTCCGTCGCTCACGGCATGCACAAATCAGGGTACAGGCTAGATCATGAAGGAGACCGACGGAGAGCAGGGCAGGGGCAGGGAGGGGGCCAAGGGGGACAACGAGGATCCGATGCACCGCCGAGGCATCCTGAAAACCCTCGGGGAGCGACGGGAGCATTTGGAAAATATCCTCCAGGACGGGGCAGCTATAATAATGTTGTATGTCATCTCCCCCCACGGCATATGTACACCACCTGCAACATAAAGGGGCCTCTCGAAACCTGCGAGAGGTGCACCAGCTATTACACAGGGCACGGATCGACGCAATGACAACGTGCTGGGGAGCGATCTGACCTAGGCGCCCCAGGTACATCGTACAAGCATCTACTTCTGGGGCCGTGGGGGGGAGACGGTTGAAGTATTGGGTACGCTTGCTAATCGTACACCGTGCGGCGAGGGGGCGGTCAGAGCTCAGTAGGCGATCAATGTTTCTTTGCAGCGGGTGCGTCAGAGGCGGCAGCCGAGGGAGAGCAGTGACCGTGTCGTAGTTTTCGATCAGGGCCACGATGGAGCATGCCTTGATGAGGGGGTGTCTTTTCCAAAGGATAACACATTCAACGGATTCGGCGAATTCTTCGAGCTCACGTCGGATGGCGAAGGTCGAGGACGAATAATGAGCGAGACGAAACATCGCAGCACGGCACATACATTCGAGATCACGTATCTGAATTTTGGCCCCCACGGAGGTGAGGTCTTGTAACAGCACAGTCGGGATGGCGTTTCTCGGCGCGTTGGTGAGAGCCTGTCCAGCCTCACGTAGACGGTCCAGAGCG
Source organism: Prorocentrum cordatum (assembly GCA_963575745.1). Taxonomy (NCBI): domain Eukaryota; class Dinophyceae; order Prorocentrales; family Prorocentraceae; genus Prorocentrum; species Prorocentrum cordatum. The sequence goes on from CAUYUJ010010164.1 coordinate 15,643, forward strand.
AATTTGGCGGGCAGGAAGAATTGCCCAATGAACGTGAAGCAGGAGAATCCATACACATTAAACCTGGCTATGCTCTTGATGAGTCCCAGAAACAAGCTCTTGATACTTTTGTTTCCGCACAGGTCCTTCCAAGCTCAACGACTTAGCTTCCCACCCAAGAACCACCCCTAGATATCGGGCAGCAGTAGCGAGAGTTAACTTATCCCTGCGGATGCCAATCTCGCGGAGCTTATTCTTAAACTCAGCGATCGAGGGCCGGCTGTAAACCACGAGAACCGTCTTCTTGAGATGCAAAATAAGTCCTGCCGCACCTGCAGCAACAACCCAAACCTCGAGAGCCAGCGAGAGGGCCTGATAAATGTCCCTGGAGACGATCCCGACGTCGTCGGCGAAGGCCCGCACGAGGCCGAGGTGTGGGGGGATTCTGCAGCACATGAGCCTGAGGATCGGGTCCATGGCCAACGCAAAAATTGATCCAGAAAGCGGACACCCTTGTGTGATTCCCCGCTCCTGCCAGTAACAGTGCCCACGGAGCCCACTGAAGAAAATATCAATGCGCACGTGCAGGTACAGGGCCGTCACGGCCGCGCGGATGTGGGAGGGGACATTCATGACGAGGAGGATCCAGGAGATCATGCTGTGGAGGAGGCTGGGAAAGGCGGCCTTCACGTCGAAGGCGACAAAACCCGTATCACGATACAAATGCTGGCAGTACCAGTGGAGCGCTTTTGCCTCGATGTCTAGGATATTGTTAGTCATGTTCCTGCCTTTAATGTCACCCTTCTGGACGTCGAGGCAAGGTTGCTCACACATCAGGCCCATCGGAACGTTGATCGCCGTGGAGACGATCTTATTGCAGGTGTTGCTGAGGGTGATGGGCCTAGTGCTTTCAGCCGCTCGAAAGATGCCAGTGCCCAGAGCGTCCGAAGCTTGTTCGCCTTTTGCCGAGGAGGAGGAGGAGGAGGAGAATGAGGAGGAGAAGGAGGAGGAGGAGGAGGAGAAGGAGGAGGAGGAGAGCGAAGGAGGACAGCGAGGAGGAGGAGGAGGAGGAACTCCTAACCCTCCTGGTTGTTCTCTCGCTGGCCACGCCAAGAGTCGCGCAGGCCGCGCCCGGGCCCCTCCTCTCGACGACCCCCAAAACGGCGGCGGGCATGCTGCAGGCACGGCGCGCACGCACAGCGCAGGGCTAAGCGAGGAGGGAGGAGGCGAGTCTAACGTGGCTTCACCCTTTGAAGGGGCCCAGAGACACACGAACAAATGCGCACAAATATTAACATTCCCCATGGTTTCCCACATCTTCTGGATGCTCGTCTTCCCCCCCGCACACTTCCCACGTCTTCCCCTACTTCTCCTGGGGGTCGACGGTTCCTTGTGTCTGTGCGTCTTTTCCCCCCCCCTGACCCTTGCGAATCCGGGTTTTTGTGTCGGACGCCTGCGAGTGGGGCACTCTGCGAGCAGCGGAGCGCGCTGCGTGAGACTCCGCCGAACCGACATGGGCCCGGCAGGGCCGCCGGTCGCGCCATGGGCCCCGCCCGGGGGGGGGTCCTCCAGCAGCACCAGGACGTAGTTGGCCTGGAAGCAGCGGTAGGGAGCGTTGTCCTCCTGCCGGGCGGGGCGTGGGCCGGGCTTCTCCGGGGGCGGCCCCGCGCGCCCAGCTCCCCGCCGTCGCGCTCCTCCTCCGCTCCCCCGAGGCTCCCTCCTCCGCTCCGTGGTGGTTCCTCCCGCGTCCGTCTCAGCATCGTCATGCGCAGCATCGCTGGCACGCTGCCCCCGCCACGACCATCGTCGGTCGTCACCACCACGACCACTACCAGCATCATCATCAGCATCACCAACAACAGCAACCACAACAACAACAACAACAACAACAATCATTTTACCCGAACGCTCAGTGTTCTCACCAGTGCCAGGGTTTTCATGCGACGCGAGACAATACCCCCACTTCGTGGGGGGGCAGTTCAAGCTCTACCAAAAATCCAAACGACTCTTCGCGACCACCCAAACCCAGCTTCCCGCCCTATGACGTTGGGACACTTCACTTCGTGGCGTGCGGACGACCGTGGCTACTACACTGGCGTGGGTTACACACCCACAGAACTTGGTCACTTATTCGGGGCGCGCGTGTGCCCAGCATCCTGCAATTGTGACATACAATACATGACACAGACAGACAGAGAGAGAGACAGAGAGCAGACAGAGAGAGAGACAGAGAGAGCGGAGTTGGTCACATTTTTGGGGCAAGTTCCTGAGATCGTCGTGGTTTTTGTTGGTCGTGCGCGCGCGAATGTCCACTTTACTTTTTTTTGCAAGGGAGTATTGAAATTTGATTATGTTAGAACAAGAAAAAGTAGCTCGCGCGAGCTCATGTAACATAAATGTTGGAAAACCATTGGTTTTGAGAGTCGGACAGCGCGCGCGGGATGAAATTTGGACATTTTTGTTTGAAAAACCATTGGGTTTTTGATGTTTTTCTGTTGAAATCGTTACGAAACCTAAGGTTCTGGAAGGATTTCGTCTTGCGCGCGCGAATGTCCACTTTACCTTATTTTTTGCAAGGGATTATTGAAATTTGATTATGTTAGAACAAGAAAAAGTAGCTCGCGCGAGCTCATGTAACATAAATGTTGAAAAACCATTGGTTTTGTGAGATTCGGACAGCGCGCGCGGAAGGACAGTTTGACAATTTTTTCTTAAAAAACCATTGGGTTTTTGATGTTTTTATGTTAAAATCGCTACGAAACCTAAGGTTTTGGAAGGAATTCGTCTTGCGCGCACGAATGTCCACTTTCCCTTATTTTTTGCAAGGGATTCTGGAAATTTGATCAACTAAGAACAAGAATTTTCATTTTATAGTGTTTTTTGCAAGGGAAAACGGATTACAACAAAACAACCGGATCTGGCATAATCCACTTTTCTGAAGCTTTCGCGAAAAAAAAAATGAAAATGTAGCTGCGGCCTAGGTTTTGGAGGGGGGTCGTGCACCAGGGGTCCCAACAATAATTATTCTTTAGAAGTAATAATGTTCAACAACAACAACAACAACAACAACAACAACAACAACCACAACCACAACAACAATCAGTATAAGACTGTTCGCTCTTACTTGGCCGTGTGCCATTCAAAACGAGTTCCCCACACCCTCGATACCCGCCTTTTGTGTCTTCGGTCACACCCTCTTTGGGGGAGGGGGGTATTTCTCTTTGCGAGGGGCGGCGGGCTTAGACAGGCGGGCAAACCTGAACGGGCGGACAATCCTTCGTGGGCGTACATGTGCACGCCATTGGAATTGGTGGGCCCTGTGCAAAAAGAGGAGGGGGAGACCGAGGAGAGTGGGAGGAAGGGAGGGGGAGGGACGAAGGCAGAGGGAAAACGCCAGGAGAGAAGGAGCGAAGAGGGGGGCGGTTGATTAGAGGCAGAGAGAGAGAGAGAGAACAACAACAACAACAAAAAAGAGGTAGAGAAAGAGAGAGAGAGGGGAGAAAGACAGAGAGAGAAAGAGGGAGGGAGGGAGGAGGCAGGAGAGGGGAGGGAGAAGGGAGGGAGAGGAGGGAGAGGGGATAGGGCAGAGAGGCCTAAGGATGAGGGAAGAGAGGAGGGAGAGAGAAGGGAGGAGAGGAGGGAGGAGGGAGGAGGGAGAGGGAGGAGGAGCAGGAAGGTAAGAGCGTGAACGTTCGAGGAAGTCCTAGGCGAAAGCGCCGTTCCTGAAGGAAGTCTCGGGCGGGAGCCCACGACGGGCGGGCGATCCCCTGACGGGCGGGTCGGGCGGGTGGGACATTCAAGCGGGATGCCTGAGTATGGCGAGAGCGCGATTACTAAGTAAATTGTAACGGCGTCCTTGGCGCAGCGTGTTCGCTGAGCGTCGAAAGCGCGATTTCTGAATAAACTGCATGGATGTCACCAGCGAGAGCGCGATTCCTGAATAAAATGTGAAGGGTTCTCTGGCGGGAGCGGGGTCTTGATTAAATTGCGAGGAAGTCTTGATTCAATTGCGAGGAAGTCTCAAGCGGGAGCGCCATTCCTAAGTAAATTGTGAGGAAGT
>CAUYUJ010010164.1:24781-29979 GCA_963575745.1 Prorocentrum cordatum
GAGCACGACGAGCCCGATCGGCACGCGCAGCAGCGGAACGTTGATGGACCATGTCACCTGCACTGAGCCATGCACGCCACGAGAGCGGTGCCAGCAGCCAAACACATGCGGCAGAGAGTAGGGCGCGCCGGGGGCCCCGATCTAGCATGCGGCTTGAGCCAAAATGGCTACGGAAGGAGACAAGGAGGAAGGGGAGGAGGAGGACTTCCCCATCCTCCCTTCTCCCCCGTTCTACCTACCGTAGTGGCGGTGGAAAAACTCCGCCCATCAATCGCACCAGTAGGCGGGGAGCAAGACGCCCCGCGAGCGAAAGAGAGCTATGCGAGGGCCCTCCCTCTGCCGCGCGGCAGAGGTTTGCGCAAGTGGGGGCAAGGAGAAGACGGAGAATCGTTCAAACGGCAGGTTCCTGCTTCACAGGTCCGTCCGTGAGGGGCCTGGTGTGTCCTGCTCCTCCCCCTCCTCCTCCTCATCCTCCTCATCCTCCTCCTCGTCGTCTTCTTCAGGGTCGGCGGCACCAGCCGCAAGGCCTTCACAATAACTCCTCCATGCCGCACCCCGATACGCCTGATGCTTCCTCAGAGTTACGATCCTGAAGCTTTCAACTTGGAAGAGCTTCACGCACGGAGGGCGGGTGGTTCTCAAAATGTGGCTCTCGCTGCATCGCCGCGCACATTCGTCTTAGAAGTTCGCAAGAGCTTCACGGATGGAGGGCGGGTCGTTTTCAAAATGCCTTTCTCGCCCTGGCGCCGCGCTCAATCGTCTCAAAGTTTGCAAGAATTTCACGGATGGAGGGCGGTTCGTTCTCAACATGTAGTTCTCGCTGTATCGCCGAGCACATTCGTCCTAACAGTTACCATCAACGTCAAAGATGTTGTGGCTGACATCCCAGAAACGGCGTTCTGGCACGACTTAGGATTGCCAGGGCGCGACAGCCACGTTGTTTTAAGGCGTTAAGCCCCAGGAAGGATGCTCAGGCGCGATTCGGGATCGTCAGGACGCACCAGTAATCTTGATTCGTGGTGTTGAAGATATTCAGACGGTTGTCTTCCATCGGGGCACTTCCCGCAGTAAAAATAAATACTTGCAGGGACATGTGAATAGGGAACTTCGAGGGAGGATTCCTTGCAACATCGTTGATGAGCATTGGGTTTACCCTGGTCCTCCGCCTCCACCTCCTCCTCCTCCTCCTCCTCCTCCTCCTCCTCCTCCTCCTGCTCCCTCCCCCTCCTTTTCCTCCTCCTCCTCCTCCTCCTCCTCCTCCCCCTCCTCCTCCGAGCCGCGAAGGTCCTGCGTGTACCTATGCGCGCCGTCCGTGCCCGTCAGCTCGGCAAGCGGCCCATAATCCTGCGGAGGGGCCCGCGGGATGCGGCTCCTCCGCCGCCGTCCCCGCGCCCCCGAGTCTCTCCCGGCCTGCTCCACACATGTCATCCGCCAGGGGAAAAGGGGAGGAGGAGGAGGAGGAGGAGGAGGAAGAGAAGGAGGAGGAGGAGGAGGAGGAGGAGAGGAGGAGGAGGACGGAGGAGGAGGAGGAGGAGGGAGGAGGAGGAGGAGGAGGAGAGGGAGGAGGAGAGGAGGAGGAGGGAGGAGGAGGTGGGGGGAGGAGAAGGAGGAGGAGGTGGAGGAGGAGGAGGAGGAGGAGGAGGAGGATGAGGTGAAGGGAGAAGGAGGAGGAGGAAGGAGGAGCGGATCCGGCCGCGGCCCGAAGAGGCCACCCGAGGGCCCGAGGTCCCCGAGGACGCCCGGCGCCCCTCGCGACCCTCGATCCCAGAGGCCCCTCGCCACTCTCTGGTGGGCTTGTTTTCCACCGCCACCACCATGAGTAGGAGAGGGAGGAGGTCCTCCTCCTCATCATCCTCCTCCTCGTCCTCCTCCTCCTCCTCGATTCTCCTCACCTCCTCCTCATAACTCCCCCATACCTCCCCGTCCGCCTCTTTTTCCTCCTCCAACCTCATACTCCTCTCTTTTTCCTCCTCCTCCACCTCCTCCTCCTCCACTCCTCCTCCTCCTCCTCCCGCACTCCTCATCCTCATCCTCCATCCCATCCTCAACCTCCACCCTCAATCCTCCTCCTCCTCCTCCTCCTCCCTCCACCTCGCCTCCTCCTCCTCCTCCTGATCCTCCTCATACCTCCCCATCCCTCCTCATCCTCCTCCTCCCACATCCTCCTCCTCCTCCTCGCCTCCTCCTCCTCCTCCTCCCTCCTCCTCCTCCTCCTCCTCCTCCTCTTCCTCCTCCTCACTCCTCCTCCCCCTCCTCCTTCTCCACCTCCTCCTCCTGCCCCCCTCCCTGGTTTCCACCTCCACCCCTCCTCCTCCCCTCCCCTTCTCCTCCTCCCCCCTCCTCCTCCCTCTTTCCTCCACCTCTTCTCCTCTTTTGACCTCATCCTCCTCCTCATCCTCCACTCCTCCTCATGCCTCCTCTTTTTTCCTCCTCCACCATTCATCCTCCTCCTCCTCCTCCCTCCTCTCTCCTCCCTCCTCCCCTCCTGCCATCTCAGCCTCACCTCATCCTCAATCCCTAACCTCATTCCTCATCCCCATCTTCATGATCCTCCCCATCCTCCTCCTCCTATCCTCCCTCCTCCTCCTCCTCCTCCTCCCTCCTCCTTCCTCCCCTCCTCCTCCTCCTCCACCTCATGGCTCCTCTTTTCCTCTCCTCCTCCTCCACATCTTTTCTCTCGGGTCCTCCCTCCTCCTCCTCCTCCTCCTCCTCCTCCTCCTCCTCCTCCTCCTCCTCCTCCTCCTCCTCCTCCTCCTCCTCCTCCTCCTCCTCCTCCTCCTCCTCCTCCTCCTCCTCCTCCTCCTCCTCCTCCTCCTCCTCCTCCTCCTCCAACCCCTTGCCCCTCAAACTTCTGGTGGTGGTGGTGGAAAACAGGCCCATCACTCCTGCTCTCTGGCCGCCGGACCTTACACGGGGCCACCGCCGGGGGAGCTGAGGTCCCAAGGTGCACGGCCCACGAGCATACACCACCGCCGCCTCCCTCGCACGATCGAGGCTCAGGCATGTGCACCGACGCTCCAGCAGGTCCCGGGCGCCCCCCTTTCCCAGCGAGGCTGGCGAAAAAACACATTTCCTATCTCGTGGTGTCGCAGTGGTTTCACCCCGTTCCTGGCCCAGAGGAGGAGACGGGAAGAGGATGCCAGAGGGAGGGGGGGAAGGTGGTGGCGGTGGTGGTGAAAATCAGGGGGGCCCGCACAAGGCGGCCCCAGAGGGCAACAAATGTGGTGGGACTCCCTGGATTTCTGGGAGGCCCGAAAGGGCTCCGTGCATCCAGTGCGCTATGCACACCCAGCATGGACGCGGTAAACATAATTGCCCTCCACCCCCCCCCCCCAAAAAAAAAAAGCGGCCGCTGTCTTTTCTCACGACGACGATGTCGGACCGATGGTACAGTAGGAGCTCGACCACAAGAAATCTTCCACCAGAAACCCAGCCGTGAAATCCCAGGACTGAGTCTTGATGTGGGAACGCCGCGATCTCCATAGCAAAACCATCGGAACCCAAGAAACCGAGAGCACCCTGGAGGCAAGCACGGTGTTGTTTTGCCATGGGTTTCCAATGTAATACATGCAAATTAAACCATCGGCGCCGATCCACCCGACTGTCGTCAGAGAGCTGCACGCGGAAGCCTGGAGCACGGAGTGCAAAGTGGGACGCTACGACTCCACCCCAAGCGTAGGGAAGCGACCCCAGCCCGTATCATAAGGATGCGCGGTAAGGATGCAGGGGCATTGAAGCCCACGTGAACGCTTTTCGCACGAGGTTGGCCGGCGAAAGTCGCCAAGGATGGGCCGAAGTGGCCGCAGGGGCAAGGGTGCAAGGGTACCTTTGCCCATCCTTAATATGCGGGTCGGCTGAAATGCAGGTTAAACCATCGATGCCGATCCACTCGACAATCGTCAGAGAGCTGCACGCGGAGGCCTGGAGCACGGAGTGCAGAATGGGACGATACGAATCGGCCCCAAAGCGTATGAAAGTCACCGACAGCGGCCGCTGTTTGGCACGCGACCTTCTGCCTCACATGGGCAACGCCCGCGGCGGAAGCGAGAGCGAGTTCCGCTCAAGGTGTGCAGGAACTGCTGAGAGTATGCGTATCCGTTCTTGCCGCACCCATGTTTGTGCATTGGGCATCGGCAGCGCCCGTGGATGCACCGACGCCGCGGCCTGGCTGCTGCCACGGTCCCCGCTGCCGCTGCTGGCCGCGCCAGCGCGCTCGGGGTGGAATCATTCCACATCTGAGTGCCCTCCGCCGTCTCCCTTCCTCTGCGGCCGTTTTGTCTGTCACGTTTTCCCTCTCGTGCACGCTGTCCAATCGCCACTCGCTGATGCGGACCGCCTCCGCCTCGCCGCCGACGGAGAAAAGTGTGCTGCATCTTCGGGGTACCTTGTCTGCCCCGTCGCGTCGCTATCCGCGCCGAACATGCTTCCAATACACGTCGCACGTGTCGAATCCGCGTCAAGTCCACGTCGAATCCGCGTCGAGTGCAGGTCGAATCCGAGTCGGATGCCAGAGACGACTGCCATTTGCAGGACAGACAGGGTCCCCCGAAGATGCAGCGTAGCCATGTCGATCGTACTGAAACTGGGTCCTGGAGCATCGGTGCCAAATATGGTGGATATGTCAGGGCTCGACCTAAACAGTGGTTGTCCTTCTCGTATTGTGTTCGTGCTTCCACGTTGTGTCTTAAATCTGCATGTGCTGCAAAGCGACACCGAAGCGAAAACGGCCCACGAAATCGCCAAAGCACCGTTTAGGTCCACCCCTGGAATGTGTACCACTCCAGCCTCGGACCCTCGACGCTAGTCGACGCATGTCGATGCTAAATCGACGCGAACCGACGCTAGAGCGGCGCTATCTCATCGAATCTCAGCCGCTGATCGACGCGAATCGACGCTAAAGACGGAATTGAGACTCAGTAGGGTACGCCAGGCTCTCATGACTCGCTTCCAAAGGATGTGTACCGCTCCAGCCTCGGACCCTCCGCCCCGTGCGTCCCCCGAGCACAGCACGTCGGTGGCCGACTGGAGCTCCGCGAGGGTGGGCTTCGGGAAGTTGCCCTTGAAGTCCCAGGCGAGGGAGGGCACCTTTCCGCCGGCCTTCGCGTGGATGCCTGAGAAGGGGAAACCCTACTTGGACGGCGCCTCCTCCCTCATCCCTCCTCCCTACTCCCTCCCCCCCTCCTACTCCTCCTCCTCCT
>CAUYUJ010010165.1:0-29974 GCA_963575745.1 Prorocentrum cordatum
GAGGAGGAGGAGGAGGAGGAGGAGAAGGAGGAGGAGGAAGGTCCGTAGCCATTTTGGCTCAAGCCATTTTCGCTCAAGTAATCCATATCCTCAAGGTGGTTGAGTCAGCCCGCTGCGCCCTCGGGCTGCTCTCAGATAGGCGGCATAGCCTCGGGAGCAGTCTCTCCATATTCCACGTGCAACGAGGCTGCCACATCTATATCTTGGTTCTCGAGGTGTCCGTCTTGCACGGCACCAGCAGATTACGACAACCATTCTTCGTATTCTCGCGCCATGGGGCCGCCGTGGCGCCAAGGGCCGCCCTGGTGGGACAGCGGGCAAGACCGAGGGCACGGGGGCGCTCCTCCTCGGCGGTCGGCATCGCGCGGTGGAGGCAAAGGTGCGGACGCTGGCCCCAAGTGGGTGTGCGCCTTCTGCGGATGCAAAAAGAATTTGGCCTCTTTCGAGTACTGCAAGCACTGCCAGGAGTGGAAAGTCGAAGCCCCAACGGATCCTGCTGCACACGCCCTCCTGGCTCCTCCTGGTCCTGGTGGTCGTGGCGGTCGTCGGCAATCTCGTGGGGCAGGCCGTCAACGCACGGATGTCCAGCCTGACGCAGCGCCAGCGGGACATCTGCCAGGTCGTGGAGGCGCGGGACCCATAGAGGAGGAGCTTGAGAATGGGATCGTGCTGGCCACTAAGCTCGGGGACAAGGACACTGCCCGCAAGTACGAGGCACAGCTTGCGGACCTCTGCAGCCTCACCATCCAGGAACGAGCCCAGCTCTGCCACGCCCGCATCAAGCAGTTGGAGGAAGCTCTGGGTGTGGAGGTCGGCAAGCTCGACACGTACTAGAGCTGGGTCCGCACGCAGACGGGGTGCGTCAAGAAACCCGAGCTGACCCTGGCAGAGGCAGACGGTGAGTACGCCCCCATTGTCTCCGAGCTCGCGGATAAGGTCGGCAAAGGCACGGAAGGTGACAATCAATACTCCGACGGAAGGACCCCGCATGATAATCTCTTTAGCTTGCATGGGGGTATCCTCCTGCCCCTTCCCTTCTCCCACCTACTCTTGCCTCCTCGTTCTCCTCCTGTCTGCTCCTCCTCCTGCCTCAACCCCTGCCTATTCCTCCTCTTGTTGCCTCCTCCACCTCCTCCTCCCCCTCCCCCTCGTTATGCTTCCTCCCCCCCATTCCCCCTGCCCCTCCTGCCTCCTGCCTCCTCCTCCTGCTTTCCCTCTCCCTTCTCCTCCTCCTCCTCCTCCTCGCCCCCTGTCCTCCTCCTCTCCCTCTCCCTCATCCGCTTCTCCTTCCTCCTCTCATCCTCCTTCTCCTCTCTCCTCCTGTTTCCATATTCCTCCCTCCCCTCTCTCCCCTCATGCCTCCTCTATGTTTATCCGTCCTGGTTCTTCCCCCTCCTGGTGCCTCCTGGGGCCTCTTGGGGCCTCCTGGAGCCTTCTGGGCCTTCCGGGACCTACTGGGGCCTCCTCGGGCATTCCTCCTCCCCCTTTTCCTCCTCGTCCTTCCTCCCCTCAGCCTCTTCCTCTTCCTGCTTTCCTGTCTCGTCCTGCATCATCCCTCCTCCTTTTCCTGGCAATCCTCCCCCTCCTCGTCCTCGTGCGGAACACGACCCAGAGGAAGCGCACGACGTGCGTCCCAGCCGATACGCGCCGGAGGACGACCCAGAGGAAGCGCGCGCCGGAGGATGACCCGGAGGAACCACGTGAGCTGCGGGACCCGTAGGAAGGCCCCCGCCTGACGCGTCCTCACAATTCACTCACAGACGAGGGTCCCGCTTGATACTTCTTCCAAATTCAAACCTGAGAAGCCCAAAAGTAACGACAGTTACAAGAATCCGATGACCCGCTCGGATTAATAACATGATCTGCGGGCCCTATAGGGAGGGGGCCCCCGCCTGAGACTTGCTCGCAATTCACTGACAAACGAGGCCCCCGCCTGATACTTCCTCCAAATTCACACCTGAGGAGCCCTGAAGTGACGACGGTTACAAGAATCCGATGACCCGCTTGGATTAATAACATGATCGGCGGGCCCCATAGAGAGGGGGCCCCCGCCTGAGACTTGCTCGCAATTCACTGACAAACGAGGCTCCCGCCTGATACTTCCTCCAAATTCAGACCTGAGGATGCCAAAAGTGACGACAGTTACAGGAATCCGATGACCCGCTCGGATTAATAACATGATCTGCGGGCCCCATAGGGAGGGGGCTCCCGCCTGAGACTTCCTCACAATTCACTCACAGACGAGGCTCCCGCTTGATACTTCCTCCAAATTCAGACCTGAGGAGCCCAAAAATGACGACAGTTACAGGAATCCGATGGCCCGCTCGGATTAAACATGATCTGCGGGCCCCATAGGGAGGGGGCTCCCGCCTGACGCGTCCTCACAATTCACTCACAGACGAGGGTCCCGCTTGATACTTCTTCCAAATTCAAACCTGAGGAGCCCAAAAGTGACGACAGTTACAGGAATCCGATGACCCGCTCGGATTAATAACATGATCTGCGGGCCCATAGGGAGGGGGCTCCCGCCTGAGACTTGCTCGCAATTCACTGACAAACAAGGCTCCCGCCTGATACTTCCTCCAAATTCAGACCTGAGGAGCCCAAAAGTGACGACAGTTACAGGAATCCGATGACCCGCTCGGATTAATAACATGATCTGCGGGCCCCATAGGGAGGGGGCTCCCGCCTGAGACTTCCTCGCAATTCACTCACAGACGAGGCTCCCGCTTGATACTTCCTCCAAATTCAGACCTGAGGAGCCCAAAAGTGACGACAGTTACAGGAATCCGATGACCCGCTCGGATTAGTAACATGATCTGCGGGCCCCATAGGGAGGGGGCTCCCGCCTGAGACTTCCTCACAATTCACTCACAGACGAGGCTCCCTCTTGGTGGATGATGGTGATGGGATGATGACGACGGTGTTCGATGATGATATATGATTGATGATGATGATGATGATGATGATGATGATGATGATGATGATGATGATGATGATGATGATGATGATGATGATGATGATGATGATGATGATGATGATGATGATGATGATGATGATGATGATGATGGTAGTGGTGATGATGACGACGTGATGATGATGATGGTGGTGATGATGAGTGCTGATGGTGAGTGATCGTGCGATTCTGATGGTAAATGGTGGTGATGATGATGGGGACGAAGTGGTGAGTCAGCGAGTAGTGATGATGATGATGATGATGATGATGATGATGATGATGATGATGATGATGATGATGATGATGATGATGATGATGATGATGATGATCGTTCGATGCCGATGATGGTGAGTGATCGTGTGATGGTGATGGTGATGCTGATGGTGATGATGATGATGATGATGAGTGGGGAGTGATGGTGATGGTGATTATGATGCGGAGGAGGAAGCAAAGAGGAGCAGAGGAGAGGGAGGAGGACGAGAGATCCTGCGCGGAGGGTGTGCAGAGAAAACAAGAACCCCACTTAGGATGTGGGGAAAAACTATCAGGGTCCAAGGTTTCTCTCGCCGACGTCGTCGCGGGGAAGTCGGATATCACCAGTCTCATTAACATCGACGGTTTCTTCAGGATTGGCGATGAGTTCGAGCTCACCCCTGAGGATGTCAAAGCGCTGGAGGAAAGGAAGGACCTGTTGCGTCTACAGATGCAGACAACTACCAAAGACATGTTCCGAGACGCCATGGTCAAAGTCGAGAAGGCCAAAGCGGAGCATGCGGCACATGTACAACGGCTCGCTCTAAGCGTGGACGGACCGAACCTCCTGCAGAGGCGACAGAAGCCGAAGGTGCGAGCAGCGCCGACGCTAAGGCTGCCCCTGAACATCAGCCTGGTGGAGCGACTGGGAAGAGTACCAGGGCTGCAGGAGCAGGCCAAGGAGGCTCGCCAGCAGCCATCAGCGAGAAGTCCAAGGGTGGCACCAGCAGCGAGGACATCCGTTCAAGGGCAGCCCGTGCTCTTGGAGGCGAAGCTCAGGGGCAGTCGCAGCCCTGATGCCCCCCTGTGGAAGCAGTGCGGCGGAGGCCCCCTCGCGACCGATCGTAGCCACCACAGGGGGGGGGGGTACCAAAGTAAGATTATGAACGTCGGCCAGGAGGATCACCCGTTTCTCTCTGCATACGGCTGGGATGCGACGCCTTCACCTCCACAGGCAAGGGCCGTGTGGAATCGAGCTCCGAGAGCCACGACGGCGCCAAGCCCAGCGGCCCGCAATGGATCGGCGACCTTCTCATCGACGATGACCGCGACGACAGGTGCCGCACTACTCTCCGCCCCTGAGATAGTGGAGACCCCGCTCCGGACGCATCCCTCGGAAGACCCGAGCCTTTGGCTTGGGGCCCACCGAGCGGCACCCTGGGGCGGGAATCGCTGGAGGGGCGGTGCAGCGCACCACGCGATGACCTTGTACGCTACAGGGTGACCTCAGCGGTCACGGCAACACCAGGAACTGAGTCTGGGTTGGGGCAGGGCCCAGCCCAGACGGCTCACACACTTTCCCGCCCTGTCCGCAGCGCCAGCAGCAGCGGTCGGGCCGCTGTTTCTTTTTCGCAGGCCCCAGTGGTTGCGATCGATGACCGACCCGCCTGCCTCCCCGATCGCACAGCCTGGTCTGCCCCCTGGGCCAGCGTCCAAGGAGGGCAAACGCAAAGCGATCCAGGTAGAGACTTGCAACTGCACTTCGCTCGCCATCCTTGAAGCGATATCTGGGGGAGGAGACTGGTGACACGATCGTCTGCCTCCAAGAGCTGGCCATGAAGGAGGTCGAGAGGTCCGAGGTTGAGGCCGTGATGCGCAAGCAGGGCTGGATGTGCATCCTCAGCCCCTCGGTGGTCACCGGCTTAGGAGGACTGTCCTGCGGGGTTAGAATTGCGGTCAGGAATCACATTGGGGTTGGGCTTCCCCCTCCTCTTACCCGACCCCTCCCAGCCTCCCGCAGGTGACAGCTGTGCTGGGTCAATGCTTTCGTGCCACGGGGCTTCATTTTCGGGAGTGTGTATCTTCCCCAGGGCCAGTGAGCGCGACCCTGAGCGGGAACCCAAGGATCGATAAGGTTTGGGTCTTGCCGCGGCCAAGGGCCTTTCCCCTCGCGGTCCCCGTGGGGCCTCACCCCGCCCCACCCGACTACTCTGAGCTGTGTTGGCGAGCGGGGAAGGGGGGCACTCGGCAGGAGCTTGACGGGTGTTTCGGAGAGTTCCTCACCAATCTGGAACACGAACTTGGGGGGATTTACCAAGTTGATGGGGTCGAGTACTTCGGTCGCAACCAGCAGAGGCGACTCAAGGAGGTCCCTGCCTTGAGGACGTGGGGAGGTGCGTATCCTATTGGATGTCCTCAATCTCGGGCGTGGCGCCAGGTTGCTATCTGGCTCCATGAACTGGAGCACCTCAGGAACCGCGACTCGGCGTGGGAAGGGCTGGAGTCGCGCAGGTTGGTCGCCAAGCTTCTGAAAGGTCCGCCCAATCTCAGGAGAGACCTGTGCTGGATAGGGTGGAAGCCCTCGGTCCCTGATGTCGTTTTTGCGTGCTCCACCGCTGAACTTATGGAGCTCAGGGAAGAAGCTAACCGTTTCGCCGCCAGCCTTGAGCAGAAGTTTAAAGTCGACCGAGAGGCCCGCTGGAGGGAGTGGGTCAAGGAAGCGGTGGAGAACGGCGGAGGTAAAGCTCACAAATATTCGAAGGCACCCATCGGGTTGACTCCAGTGGCTGTGAAACCTGGGAGGCCCCCCCCCAGGGCCAGGCGCCCTCATGGGGCAGATGCAAAAAGTGTGGGAAGAAGTCTGGAGTCCTCCTGCCGATGCCAGCAGTCTGCCTGACCCGTTTGCCTTCCTCGACCACCAGTTGCTGGACTTGGTCGGGATGGCCGCGCTGCAGGGCAGCGGCCGCGCGCGCTGAGCGCGGACGACGTCAGGTCTGCTGCGCGAAAGTTTAAGCAACGTACCGCCCTCGGGTCAGACGGGATCCACCCGAGGGATCTCAGCAGAGTGTCTGACGGGGCCTCGAGGCCTTGTGCGTCCTTTGGACGTGGTGCGAATCCATCGGACACGTCCCGACCCAGCTCGCTCTGGTCTTTACCGCCCTCCTCCCCAAGCCTGACGGGGGGTTCAGGCCCATCGGGCTGCTGCCTGGGATCTGCCGCGTCATGAACAGAGCCACTCGCCAGGACGCTGTCGATTGGGAGGAAAGACTGGGGCGGCTGTATCACTATGGGTCCACGGGGCGAAGCTGTGAGCGAGCGGTCTGGGGGCAAGCGCAAGCCACCGAGTTCGGCAACCTGGTGGGGATTGGGACTGGCGCGGTCCTTGTGGATCTCACCAAGGCGTACGAAAAGGTCCTGCATTTTATGTTGGCCCAAGCGGCTGTCAGGCATGGGTTCCCGCTCGTCCGCCTTAGGTTTCTGCTTCGGGTGTACCCGGCGCCTAAGCTCCTCCTCATGAACCAGATCACCTCGGGAGTGATCCAAGCTGGCCAGGGGATCATCGCTGGGTGCGGGTACGCGACCACCCTCATGAAACTCATCCTCCTTGTGCCAGTCGGCGCGATGATTCTTCATTGGCCGAGTATCTTAGTCTTTAACGTGGTGGACGACATCACCTTGTTCGGCATGGGGGGCCCTGGCCAACCTGGGCTGTCGGGTCGGCAGGGCGGCGCGATTCCTGCTTCTGGAACTCCAGAACATGTTTCTGGTGATTTCCAAGGACAAGGGGGTGGTGATGTCGACGCATGCGGAGGTCGGGAAACAAATTTCGGCTTGTATCCAGGACTGGGGTTTCAAACAAAAGCGTGCCACGAAGAACCTGGGCGTTGATTCGTCGGTCCGACGGCGCAGGCGGAGCACTGCGGTCCAGAGAGGCCGAGTGACTGCCTTGAGGCCGAGGATCAGGAGGTTTCGCGGGCTGCGCTCTGCCTTCCGTGGAGTCACCAAGGTTGCCAAGGCAGGCGGCCTTCCTGCGGTGACCTACGGCTGCTCGATTGTTGGGATCGCCGATACCCCCCTCCAAGAGATTCGTTCGGTCCTTGGCCAGGCCATCTTCGGGGCCCCGAAAGGAAGATCCAGGACCATCGAGTTCCAACTGTGCGGAGATAAACGTGCCGATCCGACGTTCGTCGCCAACTCTTCCCCCCTTCTCAGCTGGTGTTTGGCCCTGCATAAGGGATGGGCTCCTGAGCAGCAGATGAAGAAAAGTGATGACGCCTTTCTCAACACCCCAGGATTTGACTGTGGGCAGGTCACTGGACCTGCAGGGGCTGTGCTGTGCACGCTGCTCAGACTCGGCTGGCGCGTTCTAGGTTACAGGTCCTGGGTTACGAGGAGAGGGGTCTCAGTGGATCCTGGCACCCTGGGCAAGAGGACGATGAAAGCTCTGATCGAACAGGACACCCAGAGAGGACTCATCTGTAGCATCGGCCAAAACAGTTCCTGGGCTTGCTTCTGGACCTCTCCTGGGGCCCGTCGTGGATAAGTTGCAATCGTTGCGTGGGCAAGGGAAAGGAACGGACGCCGCATTTGATTCTGGAGTCGTGGCTGGAGGCTGCGCGACTCAAGAAGCCCTGTTCGCGGGGAGGCGAGTGGTGCCTCCTCTCTGCAGATGGTGCGGAGAGCCCTCTGGCACCCCCAAGCACCGTTTGTTCGGCTGTGGCGGGAACGCTGGGCTCCGCTCCAGCCTCGACCTCGAAGGGTATCTCGCCAAATGAAGGGGGGCTGGTGACGAAGACCCTGGTTTCACCAGGGGCCTGTTTAATAGCCCCGAATTCCTCTGGCCCCCTCCCTTGGTCGATGCTGGTTTCAAGTGGAGCGTCTTCCCCCCCTCTGGTGTCCTCGACACTGGCAAGATCTGTTTGGACGGTTCGGCTTTGGACCCAGACAGTGAAGTGTTCGCGAGGGCTGGCTGGGGCGCGGTCGCAATTGACTTAGGCGGGAATGTTGCTGGGTCGCTTCTCGGTCCCCTTCCCCCACCCTTCAGTCTTCTGGAGGGGGGGGGGTGTCTACGCCTTTCTCATGGCCCTGCGGCAAGTGGGAGCTTGCCCCACAGAGTTCTGCACGGCCTGCCAGATGGTCTGTGACGCCTGGGAAAAAGGCCCAGGCCAGGACCTTACCAATGTCAGCTACAGCGAGCTGTGGAGTGACATCTTCGCTAGGGCTGCGGATGTTGGGATGCACAACATTACCCTCTCGACAGTCAAGAGCCACCTGTCTCGTGGGGCCGCCCTGGACCGCGGGTTTCAGTTCTGGGTGTGGGCTGGGTGCCGAGAGGCTGATCGCCTGGTTAAGTTAGGGGCCGCCGTGCACCCCCACAACCCCCGAGCTAAGCAATTGTACGTGCATCAGGCCGAGCTGGTCACTCACAGCACTTGCGTGATCCACGAAACCATGAAAGCCTTATCCCGCCTCAACGTCCCAGATGTCGAGAAAGTTCGGGCCAAGGTTAGACAACGTCCTGGAGGTCTCGAGCTGGTGCCCGATGCGCTTGGCCACCAACTGATCCGCTATAAGCTTCCAGGTGGCAGATTCAAGTACCAGTGTGTCAGATGCGGGGAGCTAGGATCGCGCACAAGCGTTGGTAAGGTTCCTTGCTCTGGGCTGCCTAAGGTAGCTCGCCTCGCCCACCCCTCCCACCAGCTCTTCATTGGAAGGGGTCGTGTGGCGTGGTGTTCGAGGTGTGGGGCCTTTGGGAACCGTAGGTCTCAATACCTCTCCGACAGGTGCAGCAACCACCCTCGGAATAACGACGCAGCTCGGAGCTTGAAGTTGCCCCGAGAAGGAGTCGACCCGTCTAAAGCGGCTGGGGTAGGATCTTGTTGGCTGAACGTGCGCTGGGAGGCCAGCGCACCGCCCAAGACCAGCCGCCCCCCCCCCTGCGTTGTGGCTGGGTGTTCGCGTCTCGGCGTCGAGGATCCCGTCATCTATGGAGAATTTGGAGAATCAGGGGGAGGAGGAGACGGAGGAGGAGGAGGAGGAGGAGGAGGAGGAGGAGGAGGAGGAGGAGGAGGAGGAGGAGGAGGAGGAGGAGGAGGAGGAGGAGGAGGAGGAGGAGGAGGAGGAGGAGGAGGAGGAGGAGGAGGAGGAGGAGGAGGAGGAGGAGGAGGAGGAGGAGGAGGAGGAGGAGGAGGAGGAGGAGGAGGAGGAGGAGGAGGAGGAGGAGGAGGAGAGGAAGAAGGAGGAGGAGGGGGGAGGAGCAGGAGAAGGAGAAGGAGGAGGAGGAGGAGGAGGAGGAGGAGGAGGAGGGATGAGGAGGATGAGGAGGAGGAGGAGGAGGAGGAGGAGAGAGGGAGGAGGAGGAGGAGGAGGAGGAGGAGGAGGAGGAGGAAGGAGGAGGAGGAGGAGGGAGGAGGAGGAGGAGGAGGAGGAGGAGGAGGAGGAGGAGGAGGAGGAGGAGGAGGGGGAGGGGAGAGGAGGAGGAGGAGGAGGAGGAGGAGGAGGAGGAGGAGGAGGAGGAGGACGATGATGATGATGAGGAGGAGGAGGAGGAGGAGGAGGAGGAGAAGGAGGAGGAGGAGGTGGACGCGCCCTGTTTGTGCCCTGGCCGTGGCGACTGCTGTGCCCTTCCAGCAGCAGCTCACAGCAAAGCGACAGCAAGCAAAGTGCCTCCTCCTTCTCCTCCTCCTCCTCCTCGCCTCCTTCATCCTCCTCCCCCGTTGCCATGTCCTTTCCCTCCCCCTCCTCCTCCGTCGTTCTCCCTCCTCGTGCAATTTCTGCTGCTGTTGCTGCCGCTCCTCCTCTTTCAACTTGCAAAGCCTCGGCAGTGCGAGTGGGATCGAAGACCGCAGAGCGACGGGTGAAGAACGTGAGGAAAGAGCAAGAACGGTCAACACCGAATCGATACACGATATCGGATCGTAACAAGCATCGGCTCGGACCACGGCGGCTGAATCGGCACTCACGAGGCGTATGCCGACCCCAATCCCCGACTTTGTGCGCTTCCGACGGGGCTCGCATTTTGGGCCCACTCTGGAGATTTGCATACGATGTGGGGGAGGCCCTCCCTCCTCCTCGTCCTCGAAGCTCGAAGCTGCGGACTGTGCCACCGATAACCTCCTCCTCCTCCTTCTTTCTCGTCTTCTTCTTCTTTTCCTTCTTCCCGACGGCACCGACGCACGAAAGCTGCAGCTCGGCACTAAATCAAAACAAGGGAGGATGAGGAGAAAGAGCGGCGCGGCGACATGTAGAAAGAGCCGCGCGTCGGAACATATGGCGCCCGTCGGAACAAATGGTGCGGCGATATGTGGAGGAGGAGGAGGAGGAGGAAGAGGAGGAGGAAGAGGAAAAGGAAGACGAAAACATGGGTACCGCAAGAGTTGCCCCCCCCTCCTTGTCCCTCCCTCCCCGCTTCCCCGTCAGTCCCCCCTGCGGTCATCCTGCGTGGCCCCATCCCCTCCTCCTCCTCCTCCTCCTCCTCCTCCTCCTCCTCCTCCTCCTCCTCCTCCTCCTCGCGCGGAGGATCTGCCCGCCACACCTCGGGCCGCAGGGGCCGCTCGGCATACGCCCTACAGGGATGCTCCAGATCTTGGCGCACCGCAGGGGCCCTGCAGGGAGTGCCAGCACGCCAGGGCCCTGCCGCGCCCGAGCGGGGCCGCTTCCTGCCAGGCACGCGGGCAGCGTCGGTCGGGGATCTTCTGACCCGGGTCCATCCAGACCCGGGTCAGTCGGGCCCTGCAGACTCCCGTCAGATCCTGCAGGATCCTGCACCCAAGCCCGGGCCCGCGCGCAGGATCCTGCAGGCCTGCAGAGGAGGAGGAGGAGGAGGAGGAAGAGGAGGAGGAGGAGGAGGAGGAGGAGGAGGAGGAGGAGGAGGAGGAGGAGGAGGAGGAGGAGGAGGAGGAGGAGGAGAGAGGAGGAGGAGGAGGAGGGGCGCTCTGGCTGACCCACGGGGGGGAGGCAGAGGAAGCCGGCCTCCCCGGCCGGAGGCCCGTGCGGCCTCCCGAGGAGCTCCCGAGGCGCCTCCTCGGGAGACGCAGGCGGCCTCTCTCCGAGGGCCGCAGGGCCCCCGAGAAGCCCCGCCGCCCTCGGAGGAGAAGACGAAGCCAGGGCGAGGCCAGATCCGGGCGAGGACACATCGAATATCTCTTCGGTGGCAGGGCTCGAGCTAAACGGTGTTTGGGCAATTTCGGGGACCGTTTTCGTTTTGACTTCGTTTGGCAGCAAATGTGGAGCGAAGGCAGAACTAGGGAGGACGAAGACAGAACGGAAACGGAAAACACTGTTTAACTCGAGCCCTGCTCGGTGGTTCAAAGATTTGGTTTTAAAACAACGCTAGGATCGGGATAAATCGCTCTAGAGCGTTCCGGAGCGCTCTCAGAAGGTTCTGGACCGCTCTGGAGCGGCCGCGGCGCCCAATACATCCTCCAAACCCGCCGATTCTCAGAGATTTCGAGTTATCTCGATCCGATTTTGTCCCGATCTTCGCGTCGTTTCAGGTCTTGAGGTGGCCTCCCGAGTGGGCTCAAGCCACGGGCGCCCGGGCTTCGGCCCACAGGCGCGGAGGCGGCCGCCACGGAGGGAGGGGCAGGCGAGCGGAGAGCAGAGCGCACGCGGGCCCCCGGCGCGGCGGGCGCGGGCCACGCTGCCGCAGAGAGGACAGGAGGTAGGCTCGGTCGGGAGCGGCCAAGAGGGGGGTCCAAGTCGGGGATAGACAGACCTCCCTTTAGTAAAACGTGGTTTAGTGAAAACGACTTCGGGCCCAAACCTGGCGGGCGCAAGCCTGGAAAATAACGGCTACGGCGCCCTCTCGAAAACCGAAAACGGACAATTCACTAATCGACGTGTCACTGTTGGGGGTTCTGTCCACCCCCGACCAAGAGGGGGGGGGTGCAAATCGTGACCGGCGGCATGTGCGCGGCCCAGCGGGGAGGCCAGGGAGGCAACGAAATAAGACGAGGCGGCATGACATCCTGGGAAGTGTCATGGCCCCCGCCATGATATCCACCCCCCTAGTCATCACCCCCCTCTTTGCCGCCCCCGACTCAGGTCGGGCCTCTCCCCCTACCGGGGGGTTTTGAACAAACAGAAAATAAAGTCAAACGTATTCAAACAAATGTACCAAAACTCCTCAAAACATCGTCCCCAGGCTATGTTTCACAATGTTCGAACATCCCCCCTGTAGAGGGACAGGCCCGACTCAACGGCAGGCGCGCAGAACAACTTCAGCTGCATCGGCGGGCACAACTGCGGCGGAGGCATCGGAGAAGGAACCCTTTGATAAGGAGTCCAGGGTCTGGAAGCCAGTGGAACTCCCATCGTCGATGGGCCATGGAGATCGCCGCCGCCCTCAGAAGATGAGGAATCCGCAAGGGTCTGCAGCCTCCCGGGCACATTCCTTTAACAAACGCTCCCACAGTACAGAGCGGCCGCAGAGACAATTTGGCGGCAAGCGTGCGAGTCCAATTGCAGCTGCAGCGGCTGAGTACATTGCGCGGAGCGGCCAGAGAGACGATTCAGCAGGCGGCGTGCAAGGCAGCTGCAGCTGGTGGCAACTGGGTACAGAGCACAGAAACCACAGAGACAAGTAGGCAGCCTGCGAAAGACACTGCGAGACAGCCGCAGGCAATGTTTGCGTTCGCTCATCCCAGTTGGAGCTGGGTCACCGCTGGGCCACCGACACGGAGCGCCCTCGGGGCCGGGAAGGTCGCCGCCGTGCTCGGATGCCTGCCTGTCATGAAGCGGTCGATGCGCGTCTTCCGATTGGAGCTAGTCGGCACGCGGATCGCACTCCTTGGACAGGGAAGGTCGGACCGTGACGAGTCAACGTCGCAGTGCCAGCATCCGATCACTTTGCCGCCCACGAGCCAGGTGCCCTCGCGTCGCCCTGGCAGGGACCAGCACCCCATGCTGCTCAGGCGGGGCGACCTCGGGAGCCGCGCGAGCCGCGAGCGAACAGGTGGCGCCTCGCTGCCGCTCTGGCGGTGGTGCGGCGGGCGCGCAGCTGGGAACTGGCGCCTCGGCCTTGGCCGCTGGACTCTGCTCGAAACTGACTCGCATCGGGCGGGCGTTGAGGTGCAGCTCGTCTCCAGTTAACTCGAGACACGAACGATCTTCCGGCCCAGCACGATCCGCCATCGTCCTCTTGACGCTGGAGTCTTCTTCGGAGCTGTTCGCCACAGCAGCCATGCACCTGCCTGACATGCGGCTCGGCTCATCCTGAGCTGGGACTAGGCTGTCGCCTGAGTGTAGGGACTGGACTGCCGCCTCCTCGCTCCATCCGCAGCGGCTGCCAGGTTGGCCGCCTGCAAGCGCGCAGTGGCCCCAACCGCTTGGACGCGAGCCTGACACCTCCACTTGCCCATGCAAAATATGCACTTCACATACCTCGCTTTGCCACCACACCGCGTACGTCCCCAGCCAAGTCTTCGCAGGTGAGTCGAGTGGCACTCGGCACTCGGCGCTGGGCGATTTTGGAAGCCTGGGCGCCACGGCGGGGCGGCGGCCAGCAGCTAGCAGCAACGGCGGCGCCACCTCGCGACATTATCGCCATTAAGCTGCAAGGCACCGCTAGCGAGGCCCGCGTTGAATTACCCGCGTTGAGTAGATTGCGCCCGTGACGACCTCGTCCGCAATGCCGAGCCCACATCGCCAAATGCTCGAGTCGTCACGCGGGCCTGGCGGTGGCAGGGCAGCGCGCGGCAGCAGCGCCCACGCATGCCTCCTCAAACACGACCTTAACGAAGCTGAACTCACGCATCTCGGCCGAGGCGCAAGACTGCCACAGCCTGTGGCGCAGGGTGCCCACGGTTCTGCACGTGAAGCGCTTGTCGTGGTCGGCGTAGTTTGTGCTGCGCCAGCCTCTTCTTGGCCCAGTGCGTGCCGACGACGACGCAGCGCAGGGACCCCTGGGCCGTGTGCGAGAGCCGCCGCCGCCCGAGACGCCGAGGCTTCGGCAGCTCTCCGAGCGGCTCGGTCCGGCAGCCCAGGCCATCGCGGGACATTTTGGGCGCCCGAGTTATCCAGGGTAACTCGGGTCCGGGGTAACTCGGGTTTGGATTCCCGAAACACGAACCCGAGTTAACCCTGACCCGAGTTACCCCTGATGATTCGGGGCTCTGGATGCCCGAATTATCCGGGGTAACTCGGGTCCGGGGTAAGTCGGGTTCGGAATCCCGAAAAACGAACCCGAGTTAGCCCTGACCCGAGTTACCCCTGATGATTCGGGGCTCTGAACATTTTGGCCGACGATTTGTCCAACGACATCAGAGCCAAGAAAGGGACTAATTGCGCATGTCGATTTGCAAAAAGTTTGAGGCTCGTCGCAGAGAGCGGTGATTCTATGATTGCTGATGACGCCCGGCTCCTTTCGCGAAGGCCTCCCTGACATCCCACGCATCGGCCGCCCAGCCTCGGCAGGCCGCCTCGGAGCGACGACCGCTCGCTGCGAGGGTCGCGAGGGGGTGCCTCGCGTGCGTGGGGGCGAGAGCAGCCCCCGCCTCCTGTGAGGGCACCGCGGGCACCTGGAGCCAATCTTTGTTAGTCGCGACAACGCCCGTGGGCGGCCCTGACCCTCTTGCTCCCAGCCCCCCTGGTCTTAATTCGGGCCTGTCCTCCTCCTCCCCCTCCATCTGCTCTTCCTCCCACCCCCCCTGGTCACGTCACGATTCGCGCCGGCGCCGCTTTGGAACTGGCCAATCCCCATCGGGGATCTTCTGACCCGGGTCAATCCAGACCCGGGTCAGCAGGAAACCAAAAACTGCCATGCAGGAAAAAAAACACTGCAACGCAGGTCTTCGCAGACCCGGGTCGGCCAATGTGCGCGGCCGCCTCGCGGCCACGGGCGGCTCGCTAACCCGGGTCAGCCAGAGGGGGTCTTCGCAGCCCCCGCAGTTCCAATGATGGAAACTGAGAGGGGTGTGAAGCCTCATGGTGGTCCTCACTGGCGAGGCCTCATGGTGGCTCGCAGGATCCTGCAGGATCTGGCGCCCTGGCTGACCCCCGTTTGCATTGACCCCCGTCTCAAGGCTCCCGACCTTAGCATACCCAGAAGGTGCCGGCGCGCATCGTGACGTGACCGGTCCCCTCCCCCTTCCCAGTCAAGCCTGTTATCGCGAGGGATAAACAAACGCCCTCCTGGGAGGGCCCTCCAGGGCCCACGTACGCAATTCGTGCGATGGTCGGTCCGCGTTCCCCCTCCCCTCGGCCGCGCCCTTCTCCTCGTGGCCCCACGCCCGCTCTCGCCAGGAGGTGCAAAAACGCTCCCCTAGGAAAATGCGGGACAGGAAAATGACCACAACCACTGCTTCTTGTTTGCGCTGCCTTCCAGCCGGCCGAAAAAGAAGCAGTGGTTGTGGTCATTTCCCTGGTGCCAAGCTTAACGAAAATGACCACAACCACTGCTTTGTTTCTGCTGGCTGGAAGGCGGCAACAAAAGAAAAGCAGTGGCTGTGGTCGTTCTTGCGTCCCGCAGAAGCCCCCCCTGCTCTGGTCCATCTGCTTCCCAGGCATGCGACGTCCGGATCTTTTCGACACCAGGTCCCCGAAGTCCCCAGCCCTTCCTTTCTCCACGGCTGCTCTTGCATCCCGGGTCGCTCTTTGACGGCCTTGGGGCCCGGGGAAGGCCCTCAGGGGCCGCAGACGGCCAACGACCTCCCGTCCAGATGTTTCCCCATATCCTAAGATGGGGTTCTTGTTCCCCATATCCTAAGATGGGGTTCTTGTTAGTTCTTGGACGCCGCCGACTTCTCCTTTTTCTTCTCCTTCTCCTCCCCTCTCCTCCTCATACCCAGACTTACTCACACACAGACTGACTCACACTCAGACTTACTCATACCCAGCCTTACACACAAAATTACTCATACTCAGACCTACTCATACTCAGATCTACTCCTACTCAGACTTGCTCATGCTGAGACTCACGCACGCACCGTTCGCGGCCGTTTGTGGGGATTTCTCAAGCGGTTTGCCTGTCCTCTGTCCCAGCATCCTTCGCTTTCGGAGCAGATTTGGAGGATGTCCCGAGCGAGGCGCTCATTTTCACGTCCCTAAGGGGAGCCGCCGAGGGGTATTGCACGGTCCCGTTCGCGGCCGTGTTGTAAGGATGTTTTAAGCGGTGTGCTTGTTTTCGGTCCCAGCATCCTTCGCTTTCGGAGCAGATTTGGAGGATGTCTCGAGCCAGGCGCTCATTGTTACGCCCCTAAGGGGAGCCGCTGAGGGGTATTGCACGGTCCCGTTCGCGGCCGTTTTGTGGGGATGTCAAACGGTTTGCCTGTTTTCTGTCCCAACATCCTTCGCTTTCGGAGCAGATTTGGAGGATGTCCCGAGCGAGGCGCTCATTTCCCCCCCCCAGGTGGGCCAGATTTTGAAGATGTCTCGATCGGTTTGCCTGTTTTGGTGGCCAGACTCGTGGGCACGGATTCTCTTCAGGATGCCACAGGAGGCTCTAACAGGCTCCAGGAGGCCCCAGGAGATCACATGAGGTCCCAGGAGGCATCAGGAGGCCACAGAAAGACTCAAGAGGCCACAGGATGTCCCAAGAGGCTCCAGGAGGCCCCAGGACGCTCCAGGAGGCATCGGGAAGCCACAGGAGGCCGCAGGAGGCCATAGGAAGCGCCAGGAGGCCTCGGAAGGCAACAGGAGGCCCCGAGAGGCCCCAGGAGCAGGAGGCCTCAGAATGCAACAGGAGTAGCTCCAATCCCATGTGTTTCACGTATGCTCCTATAGATTGGGCCTCACCTGGAGCACGAATCCTTGATGTTATACGTATGTTTCTATAGATTGTCCTTCTCCTGTGTGCACAATCCTGGGGCACGAGTCCTTGGTGTTTTACGCGTGTTCCTATAGATTGCCCTCCTCTTGTGGCTCCAATCCGCAATGTTTGATGTACGTCTGTTGCTATAGATTGGGCCCCCCCCTGGGGCACGAATCCTCCCTAGGAGGTTTCAGGAGGCCCCAGGAGGCCCCAAGCGGCTGCTGGAGGCCCCAGGAAGCCCCAGTAGGTTTCAGGAGGCCCCAGGAGGCCCCAGGCTCATGCGCAGAGACGCGCTCGTACTACTGAGGCTCATTCACACTCCAAGTCATTCGCAGTTAGATCCATGACCAGACCGTCACAACTGAAGCCCGTTTATATTCGAAACCTCTTGCGCCTAGACATTCACGGCGGACAGGTCCATGCGAATGGATGCACATGTGGGGAGCCCACGCAGTGAATAATTCAAGCGGCGCGGGCATGTCTGGGTTCCCACCTTTCCCTCCTCCTCTGGGTCCTCATCGCCCTCCTCCTCCTCCTCCTCCTCCTCCTCCTCCTCCTCCTCCTCCTCTCCTCCTCCTGCTCCTCCTGCTCCTCCCTCCCTCGGCCGCACCGTTCTCCTCGCGGCCCCCTCGGCACCTGCAGGACTTCGCAGGGGCGGGGCCGCCCTGGCCACGACACCCCGCCAGGCGAGCCCAAGCTGCTGGCCCCCGGCCCCGCGAGCGCGGCCCCTGCCTGCCTCGCGGCGCGGTGCGCCGCACCTGCGCGCCGGCGCTGCCAAGCGGCTGCGTGCCAGCGCTGCCATCTGGCGCGTGGGCGCTGCCAGGGGAGCCGGAGGCCCGCGAGGGAAGCTTCCGCACGCCTGGTGGCATGCCCCTGCCCGGGGTTGGGAGGCCACGGTGACGAAGCGCCTTCCCCCTCCCCCACGGCACGAGCGAAGAGGAACGAGTCACTGACGCAGAACGGCGATGCGGGGGTCGAGGGGCTGAGTCCGGAAGGGAGGCCGTTCTGGGCTTGCGCGCCCGGCTGAGGCAGCGACTGGACCATGCCCTGCCGGAAGGCCATCGCCACGCTCCTGTGCTCCTGGCGAGTCTCATTCCCCTATCCTTTCTCTTTCTCTTTCTCTTTCTCTTTCTTTCTTTCTTTCTTTCTCTCTCTCTCTCTCTCTTTCTCTCCAGATGCCGACTCTGATGCTCCTGGCTGTGCGGGTTGCTCCTCCTCTGGAAGCCTACCAGGTGGAGCCAGAGCAGATGGGGTCAGAGAATCGAGCCACATCGCCGGTGCATCGGCGACGTCAGGATGGAGAAAGAACAAGGCTCCGAGTGTCGCCGCATCGCCGATGCATCGGCGATGCGGCCCCATCCTCCGACTCCTTCTACCAGGGCCCCGTGAGAGCAGGGACACTGACAAACCAGGACTGGGTGCACCCAAGCAGCCATAGGTCGAGACGTCCTCCCTACTTCGCTTCTCTCAGCTAAGTATGACAGAAGCTGGCTTGCAACAGGCCTCGGAAGAAATTAGCGAACAGTCATGTCACATTCATTTGTCAACCCCCAATGATCGACGTTGGTGGTGGGTTGAACGAGCTGCACTTCGACCGCAGTCTGCCCCGCGCGTGCCAACTTTGAGCCCGAGGGGGCGGGGGAGTGTCCACGAATTGTTCCCCTCTACCGAATGTCCTGTTTTCTGGGGTGCTGCACCTGCTCGTGCCGCTTTCGCGCGCAGGCTCGACGGGCCCCTGCTACCGCCAGTGGGCGGGGCCCCCGCTCTCGTCTTCCAGCCGCGGCTCGCTCGCGGAAACATCACATCATCAGGGTCTGGCTCGCGTCAGCGCTGCCACGTCGTCCTCCGCCTCTCACTCGCCCCCTTCTTACCTCGGCTGCTTTTCCTCCCTCTTATCTTCCCTTCACCTCTACTTGTTTTATGCCGCGGGCTGGGACATGTATGTGTTTCTTTCGATATATACAAGTGGCACGTGTGTGCCCAGGCTCATACAACAAGCTGAAGGGGCGTTTGAAGCAGGAGTGACATGCAACAGCGAAGTCGCACTCGAGCGCAAGTGGGGTTGCCACACCTTGCGATGTGTGTACCAGGGCCCCCCAGGAAGCCTCAGGAGGCCCGACTTGGATACCAGAAGAGGCTCCAGGAGGCCCCAGGATTGTGAGTGTTGTGTGTGTGTGATGTGTGCTTTGTGTGGTGCGTGCTTTTTGTGTGTTGTCGGTGTTGTGTGTGTGTGTGTGTATATGTTATGTTTGTCTAGCGTGTGACGTGTTGGGCGTGATTTGTGTCTCTGTGTGTGCAGGTAGTTCTGAAGCCCCAGGAGGCCCCAGGAGGCCCCAGGCGGCCTCAGCAGGCCCAGGAGAACTCCAGGAGGCTCCGAGGCGGGGTCTGGGGTACCAGAAGGTCCAGAAAGCCCCAGGAGGCCCCAGGAGGTTCCAGGAGGCCCCCAGGAGGCTCCGAGGAGGGGTCTGGGGCTCGATTTTGGGAGGATTTTTCATGCGAAACCGCCATTCTCTGAGAATCGGGGTCAAAATTATTGAAATTACCATGTGTGTTTGAAGGTTGTATGTTAAAATGTTGAAATTCCCATGTGTTTTTGGACCCTGACGTCACGATCTGCGTGAGGGGTGCCACCGATTTTCAGAATTTCGAGGATGTCCCGAGCGAAACGGCCAGAAACATCGCGGACGACGTGCGCATTAATCGCCTCTGAGCTCTACTCCCTCGGAGAGGTGCGTATGAGAATATATAGATATACGTTGGTGCATTTGTATATATACGCGTATATTGATATATGTGCCAAGCCTGTGTTTTTGTTTCAAGACACGTGCACATCAGCACACGCACTAGAACCACGCGCGCTTCGCGCGCCTTCAGGTTCTAGTCGACTACGCAAACGCTGCCAGTAAAATTATGACAAAAGAACTGCGACATTTCTTCGGATTGGTGTCCATTTTCGTTGGCTTGACATTAAGTAGGGCGGTAGCTGCGAAGCCGAAGGCTGGGCCCCAATGTGCACAATAATGCAACCGTGGCGACGAGGTTTCCCACGGCACAGAGCCTAAACACAACGCGCATCCCGAGCGCAAGGCTGACACCACCACGTCGGTCGTGAGGAAACAGCCCAATGCGAAGACGGCGGCTGGGGAGTAATTGGGGGCACGATTGGGTTTTGTCATAATCACTGACAGCCGATTCCCCGCGCCGCGCCCTGCGCGGCCCCGTGCTGCTTCCGCGCGCCGCGCTTCCAACTTCGGCGCAGAGCACGCGCGCTCCACCGCGGCGCGAAGCGCACGCAGGCGGCCCGCGCCTTCGCGCGCGCGCTCCACCTCAAATCCATTTCGAATCACTCGCATGCGAACATGGCGCGCGACGACCCCATCCCCCCACCCACCCACCCCGTCGTGTCGGGGTCGCTCGCGGTACTCACCGGTCGGAGGAAGCGGGTAGGAGCATGCAGTAGGAAAGCAATGGAAGTACGTTGGGTTTCCTCCACTACGTTGGGTTGTCGCAGAAAGACGTGGAACGCCACTCAATGATAGAAGTAGGAAGGCGCCTAGACGATATTGGAATCTGAGATTCTAGACGTACCTACTTTTAACGACCGATGGGTAAACGAAAAAAGTAGGTCGTCCAATAGCTTCCCCACGCCTCCCTCATAGTTTGCCCATGGACTCATCGTGGCTACAGTACCTCACGCCGCGCACTCCAACACGCGCACACACACACACACTAACACACACAC
Organism: Prorocentrum cordatum; assembly: GCA_963575745.1. Classification (NCBI taxonomy): domain Eukaryota; class Dinophyceae; order Prorocentrales; family Prorocentraceae; genus Prorocentrum; species Prorocentrum cordatum. Next base: position 20,422 of record CAUYUJ010010165.1, read on the forward strand.
ACACACACACACACACACACACACACACACACACACACACACACACACACACACACACACACACACACACACACACACACACACACACACACACACACACACACACACACCACACACACACACACACACACCACACACACACACACACACACACACACACACAACACCACACACACACACACACACACACACACACACACACACACACACACACACACACACACACACACACACACACACACACACACACACACACACACACACACACGCACACACGCACGCACGCACACACGCACACACGCACGCACGCACGCACGCACGCACGCACGCACGCACGCACGCACGCACGCACGCACGCACGCACGCACGCACGCACGCACGCACGCACGCACGCACGCACGCACGCACGCACGCACGCACGCACGCACGCACGCACGCACACACGCGCACACACACACACACAAACACACACACACACACTTGGACAGACCTTTCTGACACTCGAAGTGAGGTCGGTGTCCAGTCCAGCAATGCCTCGGACATCGATTCCTAGAGATCTTGCTCTGGAACTTGAGCCTTTCTCAGCGTGCCTGAGCCGCCCCGGCGAATTCCTCAAAACGTCGAAGGTCTGCGTCCCTCCTTCGTGCCTGCGTCTCGCGCAACAATGTGTAGGTGTTGGGAGGCTCACCGAACGGGGACGACGAAAGGGGAGGAGGGAGGACAGGGAAGACGACGAAGAAGGGGAGGAGGGAGGAGGGAAGAAAGAAGAGGCGGAGGGGAGAAGAGGGGGAAAGCAGAGGAGGACGAAGGGGAGGAGGGAGGACAGGACGGACAGGCATCTGCTCCTGAGGCGCCGACATGCGCGCAGAAGCCCGCTCGGGCGGGAGCTACGCTCGGGCCAGCCCGTGCTAGTCCAGGCCTCAGGTTTCTGGCCTGACAAGTGCAGCTGCAACCCCCAAAACCCACACAGTGACAAACCTGAGGGCCGCTGGCCTAAAGGGCAAGCTCGACGCGGCCAAATATCCAACTGTGAGTCCAACCCTTGCTCCACGATCTCTCAGATTGTGTGGTGCATCCGTCAGATCGCAAGGTCTGACATTCAAAGCCCGACGAAACCTCCGGCGCACGACCCCTGACCCGCACTTCTCGTATGCGCTTCGTGCTGCGGATGCGTGCTCGTCGGTCCAGGGCTCCAGACGACCAGACTCAGAAAACAGCGCCACACATCACGACGCAAAATATAAATTTTCGGAGCTGCGCGCGGGTACAGTCAACCCGTGCCACAAGAATGCGTGGTAAAGGCTGCAAGGGCCTTGGAGGCCCATGTGAACGCTTTTCGAACGAGCTTGGCCAACGAAAGTCGCTAAATATGGGCCAAAGGGGGCAAGGATGCAAGGGTACCCTTGGGAAGGTTGCCCATCCCCACTGTGCGGGTGAACTGTACCTTGTGTCGGCGCTGGGCCCCCTCCCCTCCCCCAGGCGGGCGCGCGAGCGCAAAGCGCACCAGGGGCTGCGCCGGAGGCGCCGCCAATGGTTTGGCGCCGAGCCAACAAGTCTGCGCGGGCCTCCGACAGCGTGTGCTATTTCGTGCCGAGTTCCAGGCCCTCGGGAAACGCAAGGTGCCCTGGCGATTGTCTAGAAGTAAAAACCAGGCAAGCGTTTTCTCATTCGGCGTTCCGGCATTGAGCGACAGGGCGGGGAGGGGAGGCGTCTGGCTCCGGACCTCTGCTTGATGCAGCAAGTAGGCGCCAAAAAACAGCCAAGATCTACTCCATGGGGGGGGAGGGGGTGCGAGGGCCCGCGCCGATCGGCAAAACAATGAATAAGAAAGCGATCACAAGTTGCATAAGCATGTACTTTCTTGGATCAGCGCTGGCCCCCTGGCGGCGCCACCGGCGCCGCCCCGGGCGCTCTCCGCAAACCAGGGAGGGTGGTGTCCAGCGCAGATCCACGAAATCCGCGCGGACCGATGGAAGTTTATGTTTATGCTGGCTTTTTCTTCCCCGGGTTGATTGAAGAGGGCACGCGAGAGGACACAAGACCCCTCTGAGGGCCACACCACCATGATAACGTAGAAGGCATGTGTCGCGAAACATAGGACACAATGGTACCCCTGATCTGGCAGGGGCGACCTCCTAATCAAAACCTCGGCTGTGTTTGTCGCCGCGCCGCTTGTTCTCGACGCGCCCGAGTGGACGCCGCCGACATCACGGCAGACCCACGGCAGACCCTGCGTCCCGCGCCCCAGAGAGACGCAGCCCGCGCCCGCGGCAGGCCCCACGGCAAGCCCACCGCGTCCGAGGCGGCGCTTGTCCCGGTGGCCCCCAGGCGCCCTCTGCAAGACGTGCGGCCACGCGTCGGCAGAAACGGCGCGCGGACGTTTGCACAATACGCTCGAGGTCTGCGCTCAGCTCAAGGTCGGTGGGCGGGGACCCTGCTATAGTACCAAGACGTCGGCGCGCCCGAAGAGAAACGCCACGGAGCCGCGGGGCGAACCGCAATTCTTCGCTCACTCCCGCTTTTGGACGCCGACTAGCAAGATTCTCGAGCCTCGATCCTCAATCCTGCTGCTTCTCATCATCTTCTTCCTCCTCTCCTCCTCCTCCTCCTCCTCCTCCTCCTCCTCCTCCTCCTCCTCCTCCTCCTCCTCCTCCTCCTCCTCTTCTCGATCATAACCAGTATCGATCAACTCCCTCCCAAATGGACACGCCCAAATGTGATGACGATATCAGGGATGTGCTCTCAGAGACTGAAGCGTTCCTTAGGATCGGCCTCGAGACCAGGTGATGCCAATCAGAAGGATGGGGATATGTTCCAGGCTGGTAAGATTTGGCAAAATCCTGACGTGCATAGACTGGACATCGCTCGGACGTCCATTCCCCGGGCCTTTTCCGGCGTCGTGCATCTATCTACTCGCGAGACGATCCAAGGTGCTCCTCGATGGTCCTCGCCGAGACATAGAGACACACGTTGGGACGATAGAAAGTAGAGAACAAGCACGGGATGCACATGACCTTCCAGGGGTTCGCGCTGCGTTCTCGGATCGGCGCTGGCCCCCACCTCCCCGACGCGCGGAGCGCTCCGGGGGCGGCGCCGGAGGCGCCGCCGCGGGGGGCCCGGTGCCGACCTGGGCATCCCGCGCGGACCTCCGAAAGCTCTCCTGCCTCGGCGAGTGGGCGCTGCTGACTGGGGGGGGGCGACAAACGGGGGGAACCAAGAAACCCAAGGCCACGCTAACGGCGGTGTTGCTGAACGGTGGTGTCGGGAACCAGCCTGCAGGAGATCACGACCCGCACTTTCCTACACTTCCAAGATGCAAGCGCATCCAACAAATACGCCACAGCGAACTGTAGGAAAGCACACGCCACGCGTGCCCACAACACCGAAACCTGCATCGCGGTTACCCACATCGCCGTGAGCGTGCCTGCGAGCAACGTGCCACTAAAGTGCAGGGGGAGGTGCGCCTTCTCTGCGCCCCCTCCCCTCTCAACACTCGCCCGGGCAGCTCGCGACGCCCGAGGCGATCGGCCTGGCGCCTCGCCGGCCCAGATCCTCGGGCGCACGCCGATGTGGACTGGGGACCCGTGGATCTGGCGCGCGGGCGCCATGCCCACGGATCGGGGCCGAATGCTTTTTTCGGCTATCAGCACGCGAGCCAGGCGACGATGACTTAACGAGCTCTCGGACTGCAAACCGCCACGGCAACACTGCCTCGCAGCATGCATCGGAGGAGCGCCTGGCCAGCTGCGAAGACGACACAGGGAGGAGGAGGAGGCAGAGGAAGGAGGAGGAGAGAAGGAGGAGGAGGACCAGGAGCGGGCAGCGAAATATCCCCCCCGGGACCCCCACAAAAACAACCAGGAAAAGCACCTCGAGAAATCCGCTGCCCCTCTGGCGGGGAAATCATAGGGGTCACAGCATAGACTGCGGCGAAATATGAAGCCGCAGAGGCCTCCCAAATGGGGTCCAGGCAGATGGGGTCGGAAGTCCGCGCCGCATCCGCGATGCATCGCCGATGCTCGATACACCGGGCACGTCGGCGATGCATCGGCGACGTCGGCGTGAAACAAATCGGGCTACACATCGAGCCGCATCGCCGATGCCTCGCCGATGCATCGGCGATGCGGCGCGATCCTCCGACCCCATCTGCTCTGACCGCATCTGGGAGGCCTAGATGGGACGCACAAAAACATACTAATACTATATATCCTCCTTGGAGGCGCGCGTCCAACCCGAGCATATAGTATACCCATCTTGTACTGTATCGTTTCCCGAGCGGCGTGGCCAGAAAACACCCGCCAGGACGCACATACACGTAAGACTTCTCGGTGCGCGCGTCTCCCCTGGGCGGGCGACGCACACATAGCATAGTATGTTGGGGTGACGCCGGCTAGAAGCCAACACCGTCTGATTTGGTTACGGAACGCGCCGATTCTGTATGGAAGCGGAGTCCGTCGCTCACCTGCGCGCCTTACACTCCAGTCGCATAATGAGGATACGCGGTAAGAATGCAAGGGTCTTGGAGGGCCATGTTGGTGTTTTCGAACGGGGTTGGCCAGCGAGAGTCGCCAAGGCTGGGCCGAAGGGGCAAAGATGCAAGGGTAGCCTTGGGGAGTTGCTTACCCTTCCTGTGCGACTTGACTGAAGTCCATGCTTGCGCCTCCTCGGCAGAGGTGGGGAAACCAAAAGATACTGATACCGCTACTCCCCCTTGCCTCTCCAGGGGTGCGCTCTGGCCACGATTCCGAAGCGAATCCGGCGGTGGCGACGACGGGGCCTCCCATGAGGCCCGGAAAAAGGGAAAACGGGGCGATGGTAGCAGCATGGGTACCTTTTTCTCCCCTGAAGAGGCGGGTCTCGAGATCCGACGGGGGCCAGAGGACCGCGCCATCCCACTGGGGTTAGGTCGGGCGTGTCCCCCCACAGGCGGATCTTGGACGAAACATGACGAATAGTAAAGACAAAGATGCAACACCAACATACTCAAGAAGAATAGTCAAAAAATAGTCCCCTGACTATTTGTTGGCTATTCTTGAATATAGCTGGGGTCCTGCTGCTGCATCGGGATCCTCGGGGCGCGCCCGGCGCTCGCCGGGCTGCCGGTGCTTGACGACCTCGGCGGGTTCCCATACGGGGAGGCGGGGGGGGGGCGGGAGGAGGACAGAGGAGGGCCAGGGAGGAGGAGGAGGAGGAGGAGAAGGGAGAGAGGAGGAGGAGGAGGAGGAGGAGGAGGAGGAGGAGGAGGAGAGGGAGGAGGAAGGAGGTGGAGGAGGAGGAGGATGAGGAGGAGCGGGGTAAGGAGGAGGAGGGGGGGTGGAGGATACGGATGAGAGAAGGGACAGTTCGCTGGCCCAGCAGGCCACAGGCGTGTTAGATCCTCCACACAGGTAGTCCGCGCGCGCGAGGGCGGCCCCAGGGTCTGTGGACCGAGCCGGTGCCGACACCATTCCAGGAGCGCCCCAAAAGCGCGGGCAAATGCGCGTCAGGCCCCATGGTGGCCCCAGTATGACATCAGTGCAGTTTCAAGAGGTGGCCCAGGATGGTCCGAGCTAGCCGAATGTCCTATCTCGACTGCCCAAGACGGCCGGATGCCCCTCCTCCGAGGCTCCCCAGATGGCCAGAATTAGATCACATCCACGTGCTCTTGCTATTTCTGTGCTGCTGAGTCTAATGGGCTTCTTGGTCCCCACGGTGATACCAGGAGGGCCCCAAGAGAGCCCTGAGAGGGCCCTGAGACTCCATGCAAGGGCCCCACGGGGGCTTCATGAGAGCCCTCAGAGGGTCGAAGCGCGCGGGGGAGGCGCCGCTGGGGGGCCCTGGTGCCGATCCGAGAAATCCGCGCGGACAGTCGAACTGTTTATGCTTGTACAGTTCCCCTTCTTCGATGGTCGCCATGTTTGATAGAAGGAGGAAAAAGGCATAAACATAAACTTTTGACGCTCCGCGCTGGGTTCTTGGATCTGCGCTGGACCCCCCTCCCTGGCGCGCGGAGCGCACCAGGGGCAGCGCCAGGGGGCCTTGGAGCCCTGCTGGTGTGAAGGCTTTGGCGCGACATACACAATTGTAACAAACAACCTTGCGAACATCAGTGAATATTGCATGTCCGGGCCGTCCCTGGGGTCCTTTTGGGGCTCTTTTGGGCCGTCTGGGGGCTCTCCTGGGCCGTCCCCAGACCCTCTTGGGCCGTCTTGGCCGGCTTGGGCCTTCCTGGTGCTCCCTGGGAGCGCTCTTAGCTCTTGGGGCTGACCCTCCCACCCCTTGGTCCGAACGTGGCCAAAGATTGAGCCATCAGATCTGCGCCCCGTTTTGCCTACCCCCTACCCCCCCTTGTTATTTGCCCCGGCTAACGGATCGCGACGCAAGCGCGCTTTCCGTCATCCGCCGCCCCCCGTGATCTTGCCATGGGGGTGCCCGGCGTGCTAGATCCTGAGGTCTTTGGTTGTGGTTCTTTTCCTAAAAACTCCCCCCTGGGGCTTCGGCCCGTCCCGCCGGCTCATCTGAAGGGACCCCAAAATCTGGCTGTCAATGCCTTTCCCGCGCCAAGATGGGCCCGAGACCAAGAAGCCTCCAAAACGGACCGAGAGGGCCCAAGAGGCGCCGAAGAGGCCTCCAAGACGTCCTCCAGGAGGGCCCGACGAGGCTAACATCATTAATGTTCCTTTGGTGTTTGAAGGATTTCGGCATTTGCTTCTTTTCGGCCTTCCGATGGCCCGAGAAGGCCTAAGAGCCCTCAAAGATCGCCCCAAGATCACCCAAGAGGCCTCCAAGATGGCCCCAGAACGGCCCAAGAGGCCCCCAAGACTGCCCCAAGAGGGCCCCAAGACGGCCCAAGGGGGCTCCAAGACGTCCAAGATGGCATCTAAGACAGCCTTGAGCACCCCAAGAGGGCCCCAAGTCGGCCCAGAGAGGCCCCCAATACAGCTTCCGACTGCGTCACACGGGCCAGGAGGCCACCAAGACGGCCCAGGATTGCTCCAAGATGACCCAAGACGGCGCAAGAGGCCCCGAAGAGGTCTCCAAGGCGGCCCAAGGTGCCTCCAAGAGGGCCTCAAGGAAGGCCCGAAGAGGCCAAATGATTGCTTGTCCTTGGGTGTTTGAAGGATTTGGGCATTTGCTTCTTTTCGGCCTTCCGACGGCCCGAGACGGCCCAAGAGCCCCAAAGATCGCCCCAAGATCGCTCAAGAGGCCTCCAAGATGGCCCCAGAACGGCCGAAGAAACCCGCAAGACGGCTCCAAGATGGCCCCAAGACGGCCCAAGAGGCCTCCAAGACGCCCAAGATGGCCTCCAAGACGGCCCTGGAGTACCCTCAGAGGGCCCCAAGTCGGCCCAACGAGGCCCTCAAGATGGCTTCCGACGGCCCAAGATGGCTCCAAGATGGCCCAAGACGGGCCAAGAGGCCCCCCAAAGGCCCAAGGATGCCCCCAAATTGCATCCAAGAGGCTCCCAGGAAGCTCCCTGGAGGTCCCAAGACTGCCTCCAGTGGCTCCCAAGATGCCCCCTCCTGCTCCTCCTCCTCCTCCTCCTCCTCCTCCTCCTCCTCCTCCTCCTCCTCCACCTCCTTCCTCCTGATCTTCCCCGCCATCCTCCCCCAAATGTTCCCCGAATGGTTTCTACAACGGCTGGGGGAACACATGGCCCGATAACCTGGCAGAGCTCTTGCCACAACGCTCGGACACATGGGCGGTTCCAGAAGGCAGGGGGCGGCGGTGATTCGCCGCAGGCGTCTTCGATAACTCCTGGCTCTCTTCGATAACTCCTGGCTCGATAGCCTTACTGGGCTCGTGGGGCCCTCAAGTCTGGCGGTCTCGGGGCTCGCAACGGGGCCCCGCGGAGACTAGTAGCTGCGAAAAGCCCAGTTGAATTTCCCCCCCGCGCAGGGGGCGATGGGGCGAAAGACGAGGGGGAGAAGGAGGACGGGAAGGATCGAGATTCGAGGACCGAGCTTTTCCTCAATGTCGGCCTCTTGGAGCCTACACGTCGTTCATGTCTAATCGTGCTCATTTCTAATTGTGCTCGTTTCTGATTGTTCCTGGCCCCCTGGTGGCCAGGCAGAGGCCCAGGACAGAACAAGTAGAACTGAAAGGATCTTGGCCCCCCAAGAAATCAAAGAACCCTCGAATAATTAGAAATGAACAATGTGTACTGGGCTGATCGTTGCGAGAAGCCTCCACTAGGGGCGCACTACAGGGGGGGCTAGCAAAGAAGTGTTGGCGAATCGGCTGCATGCAACCGATTTTCCCCGCGCCTCCCCACACCGGGAGCGACATATCGTGTCGAGGAAGGCGCCTGGCGGCGGTGCCGAAACCAGCTACCTGCAGCAGACTTCGTGACTCCCCCGTTCCCAATCTCTCCCCCCTTCGTCCGCGTCGAACGATCTTCGTCGCCTGGCTTCGGGTCTCAGGCGGCCGTTCGGGACGACTCGGGCACCCCAGGATCGCTCTCTGGCGAGGCGCAGCTGCTGGAGAACATCCCGAGGCTGGTAAAAGAAGGCGAGCACCGACGAACATGCATCAAAACCCCGAGCCTCGAAAACCGCCTCCCCTCCCCAACCACCCCTCGGCCCTCCACCTCCTTCTCCTCCTTCTCCTCCTCCTCCTGCCCCTCCTATGTTCCTACTCCTACTCCTTCGATGCCATCTATACAATGCGAAAGGGCAGGCCAGCGGCCAAACCCTCACGCCCACTCCTCCAGGAGGAGGCCGAACAAGCTGTACACCACGAAGCAATTATGGCAGCCAGAACCAAGCGGATCCAGCGACTGAGGAACCAAAGCGTGCTGCACCGTACTCCAGGACCGCAGACACTGGAACACATACAGCAAAGATTCTGCCTCCTCCTCCTCCTCCTCCTCCTCCCGCGCACGCACGGCTCCGCGTCTTCCCCGTCCGCGCCCGCGCCCGCAGGCGTGCTCGCGCGTGCGCCCGCCGCCGCGGTCGATGTGGTCCCCCGCTAGCCACTGGGGGATCTGGTTTTCGTTTGCGGACGGGGGGTGCAAAGAGAGGCCATCAAGCCTTCCTATATCCAGAGGCCGATCGAGGAGGGGGGAGAAGGGAGGAAAACCGTACCCTCTCATCGCCCCCACAGCGCGTAAGTGTTGTAGCGATGTGTTTGAAACTTTCTTCCCCCTCCTCCCTCCCTCATCCCGAGACCCCCGACGCCATGATGTTTCATAAAGTCCACACCCAGAAGTCTCGACCCAGTCCCCCAGGACCGGCCTTTCACCCAGAGCCTTTCCTTGACGGCCCCGAGGCCCTGTGAGGACCTCCAGAGGCAGAAAGATGTGAGCCACTTTCTTTCGTCTCTTTGTCCATGACTCGAGGGGCGCAGTTGGGAGCCCTTGGAACGCCGTCGAGAGCCTGCGAGGACGGCCGCAGGCCTCGAGCCGCGAGCCTCGAGCCCAGAACTTCCGAGGTGCCCCCGAGAGCCGCGCGCCGAGGGTCCCTTTTGCCCAGGAGTCTCCCCCTCCTCCTCCTCCTCCTCCTCCTCCTCCTCCTCCTCCCTCCCTCCTCCCTCCCTCCTCCTTCCCTCCCTCCCTCCCACCCATCTCCTCCTC
>CAUYUJ010010166.1:0-29965 GCA_963575745.1 Prorocentrum cordatum
GAAGTGGTGCACGGCGTTGCGGCACCAGAAGGAGCCGCTCGCCATCCTGGCCATCGGCACGGGCAGCGACAACTGGGCCCATGCGAAGATCCAGATTCCTGTTCTCAGGGTTCCCCACGGCACCGCCAACCCGCGGAATACCTTCATGAACGGCGTCATCTACCAGTTCGGCGAGACCGAAGTTACTATGAAGACCAATGTCGCGCAGCTCGGCGAAGCGGACGGCAACGCGACCTTTATGCGCATCGCCATCCACGAGGCCGACAGGCTGCTCGTCAACCCCACCATGAATGAAGTTTTCAGCAGTCAGTTCAGTGGCGCTGCTCCTGTCGTCGTCGGCGGGCAGCGCAAGGACAAGCTGGGCAGCACAGCCAACGAACGTTGGAAGACGGCTTGCAAGTCCGATGCTAAGATCTCCATGGGCAATGGGCTACGCGACGTCATCAAGTCCACCATGCAGGCCATATGCCCCGAGATCCCGCTCCTCGACGAGCCCAGCCGCCTGCTACGAGCAGGAGGTCAGGCAGGTCAACGCATCCTGGGTGCCGTGATTGCCATCCCAAAGAACCAGGAGGACGCGCTCCTCAAGTACTCAGGCTACCAGGGCATCACTTCTACTTTCTCGTACCTCGGCGTCGACGCTGAGAAGCAGGAGGCCGACAAGAAGAATATCCACACCGTCTGGTTCAACAAGACCATCTCCATGCAGGAGGCCTACAGCCTCTCCAAGTCCCACGAGGCCGCACTGGGCGTCACGAAAGGTGATCGCGGACAGTTCGGACTACGGGTACAACGTGAACACCCCAAAGCAGGCGAAGCGGCCACTGCTGTACGAGGCTCCGCCTCAGCTTTGGCCCGACGCAAATGGCGTATCGACAACATCCCGAATGGAAAGGCCACTAAAGGACAAGTTGCGGACGCTGCTCAAACAGTAAGTTGGGCCGCCGATATCGTCTACGTGGGCTTCGACATCAACGAGAAGACAAACTTCGCCATCGCGCGCTCCGACACCGAGCCGACCAACAAGTACTGGAAGTTCGGCACTACCACGCCTTGGGTCGTCACCGAGGTCACCAGCGGGAACCGCGGCCCCGCCAGTACTTCAGCGGCAGCGCCTACGGTCGTCCTCGCCGCCTCCCTCAACGCACAACCACCACCTGATCAACCTGCTGGCAAAGTACCTGCTGCACCAGAGGCTGCCGCGCCTCCCTGGCTTGCTGCGCTTCAAGGGGCCCCACCAGAGCAACCTGCTCCGCGAGGTGGAACCGACGCGCGGATGCAAGTTGAGCCCCGTGAACCCCCACCTGCCCCCGTTCCTGTCCGTCTCCCAGATGCTGAACACGAGCGGATTCTGGCCCTCGAAGCTAGTGTTCGCGCCCAAGCTAACCACCATGCCGCTATGCAGGCCAGCTCGACAAGGCAGGGACACCGCACCACCACCTCTCTTGGCGCCAGCTGAACGACTTTGCTCAAAAAACGGATCCCTTCCGCATTTCATACATGGCCAGGTTGTTGGCTACGAGCGGCAACCTGAGTTTGAACCAGTCCCAGCTCCAAGGAAGCTTGGCCGCCATCCCCAAGAAGATGAATCTCCAGGAGGAGCGCGCCGACGCCCCCTGCAAGAAGACGCCGCGCACCAGCGACGGCGGCAAGGGCAGCAACGACGACGACGAAATCTGAAGGAGCCCAAGAAAGGTCAGTCCCGCCTTTCGTTGGGAAGTACGTGAACGGGGACACCAATTACATTTACTTGGTAGTGGTCTACACGCTCAAATTTTGGGGTACTGCAGCGAGTAGGATGGCTGCAGGCATGAGTATCGTGCCACAGTCTCGACTATGTCTACAGCTAGTCTGGGTGACTGCCGCAGTAACGACACGGCCGAGACTAACACACGGGAGGCCCCGCCTCGATCCAACCCCCTCATGCGAACGCATCGTCTCAAGCGACACTTTTGCTTTTTCGTCTTGTGGGTTCTGACGACTTTGCCTCAGTGTCGTAGCCGCAGTCATCGCACGCGAGCGTACTCTGATTCAACTCTGGGTGACGGGCCCGACTATCACAAGTTCGTCTCACTCAATGTGACCTCGCTGCAAGCTCACTGGGAACTGCTCACAGCTCTTGGCGATCGAGGCGTCGCCGTTGCAGCTCTACAAGAAGCACGTCACACACCTCATCAACTCTCGGACCTCGATAAGCATCTCCATCGACATGGGTGGAAAGCACATTGGGGCCCGCCTCTCTCTCCAGGCACGCGTGTGGTTCCAACGCAGAATGGCAAGCGCCAGTACGTGACCAAAGGAGTTAACACTGAGCACGGGGGCGTCGCCATCGTCACTCCAACCTCCGAACCCACGGTTCCTACGGATTGCCAACGCCCTGTCCAATAACGTCTTCTTGCGACAAAGCGCTGGAAGGAGGTTTTTGTTCCCATCCCCAACCAGAAAGGGAAGCAGACCACTGGTTATTACCTCGCCACCGTCTACGGAGTCGCCACAGAGTCTAACGAGGACCTGTTCGCGGACGTGTGGCAAGCAGCGTGCTCTCGAGGTAGGCTGACCCCTATTTCATCACCTATGGAGGCTCAGTGCGACGTCGCCGAAGTCTGCGTTTTCAGCTGGGTATTACAAGAAGGTGGCTTGGAAAACAAAGTTGAACGGATATGCCCGCCAGAGCGCAATGACCTAACGGCCGCGACCCCAACTGGAACCGCTACGACCCATCGAACACACCTCGGGATCGACTGCATCTTTGCGAATGATAGTGCCAATGCTAATGGTCATCGACTTTCATGGGTGTTCGCGAATCGGAGGAGGAATCAACGAAAGCAACTTCGCACTCTCAATGTGGACGGCGTTTTGCAGCACGAGTACGACGGGGAATGCCCGAAGCTCTAAATGTTACTAACATCAGCATGCACACGATGGAACGTGAAAGCGCTTGGAGCCCACTTGGTTGACAACATGCGGAACAAGCTGCACGGCACAAGGCAATGCGGAGGACACTTTCGCTCTTCCAAACGATTGCGGAGGGTTCTTGGATATATGCTGTGATGGTCATCTCAAGAAGGGTACGAGAGGGCGTGGCAATCCCCCTCGTCTTGTGCAAGGGTGGGCCGCCCCACCCATCTCTCCACAACGCGGTGTCATGTCTCGCACAGAGTGGCAATGCACCAAGCTTCACCGTCGACTACTTGGACTAAGTTATCGTGCTGAACGTTGTGAAGCTCGTGGGTATGTATCCTACATCGACATCCAACTCTACCACCAGCTCTGGGCCAACTGCTGCAAGCAAGTTCGACTTCTTCAACCAGTGTGTGCATCCTGGCCTGGATGGTGGACGCCTTTCTGTTGGCCCTCGGCAGCCTAGGCTCGTCACGCTGCTGCCCAGATTCTTGCTCAACAACAACGGTATGCCGCAGAAGCCCAACGCCAGCGACTTCGACAATGGCGAACACGGATTTCAGCATATTGCCAAAGTGGAGGGCGAGAGGTGTGTGCCTGGGTAAAAGCGCAGACACAACAACCCACTACCTTCCTCAAAACCCGACACCCAAGACATTGTCTCCAACCCGCTCGACATTATCAAGCTGATGCAGTTAACTTGGGAGCCGATTCTTTGCAAATGCAGTGGGGCCTCAGAGGTTCCCACTTGGGAGGATTTTCGTGCAGAATGCGAAGCTGAGCTGCCCCCAGTGAGCCCCTGCCCTGAGCCCACACTTAGTGAGGCTGATGTCAGCGCTTTTCTCCCGGCGCGCTCCTCTCGCAAGGCGGGGGGCCTTGACGGATGGGCGACGGTGGGGGCCAAAGCTCTGCCCGCAGCCATCCAAGCCGTCTTCGCCGAGGCTGTTCCGAATCGATGCAGAATTCGGGCCAGGTCCCCTGCTCCCAAAAAACACATGTTCCGAATCCCGCATTGAGGAAGGGAGAGGGGATTTCCTGAAGAGGCAAGGGCTCATTTCCGTTTTGTTCTGCGTGTTTATTCTTGGGAAGTCCCGATTTACGAAAGCTCGACTCCTGGAGCGGCAAGTGGAGTACCCCACGAGTTTTTGGGGCTACGTCGGGGGCTCGTCTATCGGATGTCTCACGTAGCCTCTGCCTTGCAGGTCGAGTGTCCCGACGCGCCGAGAATGGTCCCGCCTCGCCCTCGACAGAAAGAAAGTGTTTCGACCTGCTGAAAACCAGTATTGCATCGACTCAACGACGCGCCCAGGGTTTGCACCGAGAGTGCGCTCGAGTCGTGAACAGTTTTACGCCCAGCATCGGAGATACCTGCGAATATCTGGAACTTACAGCGACGCCATGGCCACCACGAATGGCCACTTACAAGGCTCTGCATTCAAGGTTGATGATATTGATATGCTCGTGTATGTATGGACGGCGAGACAACGCAGGGTAATGTCGAGAACTCTATCCATAACGTACACCGACGACTCCAACTCAACTGTGTGGGACATGGCTGGGAGTCGTGAATCGCTTCGTGAATCGCTTCGTTTTGGCAAACTATCTGGACAGGAACTACATCTTGGGAAGCTGGTCGCCTGGACCACCGACGAGAACTCGGTCACTGAGCTCGCCGACGCCACGGTCTGTGGCCACAACCTGCCCGTCAAGCGCGCCTTCCGCCTAGTGGGCGGCCAGATCGCCACGCGCGGAGGTGACGACACTAGCCTCATGGACCGCCACTTCGTCGCTGCAGCTCAACGGCTTTAGCGTGCTCAACGGCTTCCCCTTCCTCTACATAAGCGTGCCGACATCGCGCAAACGACGGCGGCATCCATGGTTGCTGTGGGCTCCGACCTCGGCACGCCATCCAACCGACAGCTGCGGGATTGCTACCGCGCCATGTTTGCGACCATCATGCCTAAGGGGCGGCAGTGGACCTGCCAATGGATCCTGTTGAGCGTCGTTCTGAAGGGCCACCTACTCGACCCCATCACGATCAGCCAGAGGGAAGTTACCCTCTCGTTACGCCGTCAGGTTCTGCGGGTGCCACAGCTTTGTGACTATGTGCGCGACCTTCGTGATCATACCCAAGATGCAGATGCCGCCTACCCTGGTCCAGTTCGAACGTTCGTCAAGATGCTCAACCAGCTCGACTGGCGCTGGCCATCCTTCGACACCCTGCTGACCGACTTGGGCACGCCCATTTCGTGGCTCGAGGGGCACTGTGACTTTCTCATGCATCATCTTCGAGACGCCCAGCGACGGTGGTTTCAACGTAAGGTGCCCACTACGCGGAACGACCTCGGAGACGTTGCCAAGCACAAGTACGGCATTGACATGGTATCAAATACTTGGCTCTTGTGAACACGCAGTCTCAGGCATCGACTTACCAAGTGGCAGCGTGGCCTTTTGTCTGTATTTCTAGCCGGCGGCGATCACGCACAACAAAGATTGCACATATCATCAATTTCAGAAGACACTTCAGCGGCGTGCAGGTTCTGTGACAGAGAGCAGGAAACGCAAGAACACATCCTGTGCGAGTGCCCCTGCTGGCGAGAAGAGCGCGCACCACTACTTCAACATCCACAAGTGCAGGAACGTGATCAGTGGCCGCCTTCAGCACGTCATTGTGGTCTCACGTACATCGACGAGGAGATGGTCAACCTCTACAGCGAACTCGCAGCCTTACCTGAACCCCCGCAACATCGACCCCCACAGCAAGTGGACGACGACCCCGCCGAGGACATGGTCAACTACATCACCGACGACGAGAACAAGCGGTGACTGGCCTTAGCCACGGATGGCGCCTGCCGTTCCCCTCAACATCAGTGGCTAGCTCGAGCTGGATATGCTGTATATGTGGCGCCACGCCACCGCCTAAACTATTCATCGAAGCTGTGCGGACCACGAAAAAGTAGTGCACGCGCTGAAGCCCGAGCTCCACTTCATGTTGTACGCGTTGCGGAAGAGCCCGTTTGGATCTACTGCGACAATCAACAATGTGTTCGTGAATTCAACAATCCACTACAAGGAGGAGAGCCGCCTGGAGGAAGCTGGAATGACATCTGGACCCAGATCAAGATTGCGATCGATGCCACGCCCGAGATGTTCTACATCGAGCACGTGTACTCGCACCAGGGCGATGACGGTGTGGACCGCGGCGCTGTGCATCCGCTCGCCGAGGAGTTGAATAAAAATGTCGATGTGCTTGCCGCTAATGCCGCCAAGTTACACCCCCTCCCGACCTCTGTAATTCAGAAAGCCAGGGACCGTTTTACCTTGACCACTGTAATGCATCGTGCGATTGTTCGAGTTTTAGAGAAGCGTGCTGTGACGAGACCCCTTCCCCATCGGTCTGCGGGGTTCTCGGAGTCCCAACTCGCTCGTCTCGCTCCTTTCACCTCTGACCCTCTCCCGCCTCCTCCTCCTCCCCCTCCCCCTCCCGACTGGGAGGAGGCGATGGGGGTCGAGGTCGAGCTCGAAGATGAGGCCGACTATGACCATTTCGGATTTGGTCTCGAGTTAGGTTAGCCTCTCGTCCGATCCAGCTTGGCAACTATTTAGATCGTGCCTCGACCCGTGCCCGAGGCAAGGGGCCGCCGCCTCCGTCTCGGTTTCAGATGTGGCGGACTCCGTTTCAGAGTCCAAACGAAGGGGGTGCCCCGTTGCGTTTTTATTTTCTTGTGGTTGAGCAGGCCCAGCGAGCCTAGACTAACCGATCCCAAGCGCAGGGCATCACCCTAACCATCATCATCACCATCATCATCATCACCATCACCATCATCATCATCACCATCACCATCACCATCACCATCATCATCATCACCATCAGTGCCACTCGGGCTCGAACTCGCCGGGGAGCGAGTGCGCGCAGCCCCTCCGATCTGCCCTCCGGGTCCGATTTTCGTACTCCTGGCGGCACCGACAGTGAGCCTCACTGCAGAAGATCGGTTGTTTCTCTTGTCCGCTTCGCTGGCGTCCATCCATATTCTTTGAGATGGCGAAGAAGGCAACGAAGATCAGCGGGCCTGCTGCTCGCAAGACGAAGGTCGTCGGAATCGTTCAACAGGGCGGTGGCGATCGAGCTACCGCGGCCTACAACGAGCTGATCCACAAGGACCAGGCGGGACTGAACCAGGTGCTGGACCAGACCCCAGATGACAAGCAGTTGAGAGCCATCCAGAAGGTCTTGACGAAGAACAAGATCTCGTGGACCCACGAGCACCAGCGGCGCACCTCCGCTGCCACTGCTGTGACCGACGGATCCACGAACACCGCGAAGGGCAAGGGCAATGGCACCGCGGCCGTCGAGCCGCAGCCCATCGCCTTGGACGAGCACGACTGGTCCATCCTCATCGCGCAGGCTCCCAGGAAGTTGCCCGACGGCACCTACGTGTCCTCCGTCTCCCTCCACAGCATGGGGGATGCGGAGAAGTGGTGCGCGGCGTTACGGCGCCAGAAGGAGCCGCTCGCCATCCTGGCCATCGGCACGGGCAGCGACAACTGGGCCCATGCGAAGATCCAGATTCCTGTTCTCAGGGTCCCCCACGGCACCACCAACCTGCGGAAGACCTTCATGAACGGCGTCATCTACCAGTTCGGCGAGACCGAAGTTACTATGAAGACCAATGTCGCGCAGCTCGGCGAAGCGGGCGGCAACGCGACCTTCATGCGCATCACCATCCACGAGGCCGGCACGCTGCTCGTCAACACCACCATGAATGAAGTTTTCAGCAGTCAGTTCAGTGGCGCTGCTCCTGTCGGCGTCGGCGGGCAGCGCAAGGACAAGCTGGGCAGCACAACCAACGAACGTTGGAAGACGGCTCGCAAGTCCGATGCTAAGATCTCCATGGACAATGAGCTACGCGACGTCATCAAGTCCACCATGCAGGCCATATGCCCCGAGATCCCGCTCCTCGACGAGCCCAGCCGCCTGCTACGAGCAGGAGGTCAGGCAGGTCAACGCATCCTGGGTGCCGTGATTGCCATCCCAAAGAACCAGGAGGACGCGCTCCTCAAGTACTCAGGCTACCAGGGCATCACTTTTACTTTCTCGTGCATCGGCGTCGGCGCTGAGAAGCAGGAGACCGACAGGAGAATATCCACACCGTCTGGTTCAACAAGACCATCTCCATGCAGGAGGCCTACAGCCTCTCCAAGTCCCACGAGGCCGCGCTGGGCGTCACGAAAAGTGATCGCGGACAGTTCGGACTACGGGTACAACGTGAACACCCCAAAGCAGGCGAAGCGGCCACTGCTGTACGAGGCTCCGCCACAGCTTTGGCCCGACGCAAATGGCGTATCGACAAAATCCCGAATGGAAAGGCCACTAAAGGACAAGTTGCGGACGCTGCTCAAACAGTAGGTTGGACCGCCGATATCGTCTACGTGGGCTTCGACATCAACGAGAAGACAAACTTCGCCATCGCGCGCTCCGACACCGAGCCGACCAACAAGTACTGGAAGTTCGGCACTACCACGCCTTGGGTCGTCACCGAGGTCACCAGCGGGAACCGCAGCCCCGCCAATACATCAGCGGCAGCGCCTACGGTCGTCCTCGCCGCCTCCCTCAACACACAACCACCACCTGATCAACCTGCTGGCAAAGTACCTGCTGCACCAGAGGCGGCCACGCCTCCCTGGCTTGCTGCACTTCAAGGGGCCCCACCAGAGCAACCTGCTCCGCAAGGTGAAACCGACGCGCGGATGCAAGTTGAGCCCCGTGAGCCCCCACCTGCCCTCGTTCCTGTCCGTCTCCCGGATGCTGAACACGAACGGATTCTGGCCCTCGAATCTAGTGTTCGTGCCCAAGCTACCACCATGGCCGCTATGCAGGCGCAGCTCGACAAGCAAGACACCGCCACCACCTCTCTTGGCGCCGAGCTGAACGACGTTGCTCAAAAAACGGATGCTGCCGTCACCGAAATCAAGCAGGCGAACGTGGCACTCAACAGCACCATCCAGTTGAACCAGGCCCAGCTCCAAGGAAGCTTGGCCGCCATCCTCAAGAATATGAATCTCCAGGAGGAGCGCGCCGACGCCCCCTGCAAGAAGACGCCGCGCACCAGCGACGACGGCAAGGGCAGCAACGACGACGACGAACTCTGAAGGAGCCCCAGAAAGGTCAGTCCCGCCTTTCGTTGGGAAGTACGTGAATGAGGACACCAAGTACATTTACTTGGTAGTGGTCTACACGCTCAAACTCTGGGGTGCTGCAGCGAGTGGGATGGCTGCAGGAATGAGTATCGTACCACAGTCTCGACTATGTCTACAGCTAGTCTGTGTGACTGCCGCAGTAACGACACGGCCGAGACTAACACACGGGAGGCCCCGCCTCAATCCAACCCCCTCATGCGAACGCATCGTCTCAAGCGACACGTTTGCTTTTTCGTCTTGTGGGTTCTGACGACTTTGCCTCAGTGTCATAGCCACAGTCATCGCACGCGAGCGTACTCTGATTCAACTCTGGGTGACGGGCCCGACGATCACAAGTTCGTCTCGCTCAATGTGACCTCGCTGCAAGCCCACTGGGAACTGCTCGCAGCTCTTGGCGATCGAGGCGTCGCCGCTGCAGCTCTACAAGAAGTACGTCGCATCAACTCTCGGACCTCGATAAGCATCTCCATCGACATGGGTGGAAAGCACATTGGGGCCCGCCTCTCTCTCCAGGCACGCGTGTGGTTCCAGCGCAGAATGGCGAGCACCAGTGCGTGACCAAAGGAGTTAACACTGAGCACGGGGGCGTCGCCATCGTCACTCCAACCTCCGAACCCATGGTTCCTACGGATTGCCAACACCCTGTCCAAGAACGTCTTCTTGTGACAAAGCGCTGGAAGGAGGTTTTTGTTCCCACCCCCAACCAGAAAGGGAAGCGGACCACTGGTTATTACCTCGCCACCGTCTACGGAGTCGCCACAGAGTCTAACGAGGACCTGTTCGCGGACGTGTGGCAAGCAGCTGCTCTTCGAGGTACGGCTGCCCCCTATTTGATCACCATGGATGCTCAGTGCGACGTCACCGAGTCTGCTTTTCTCAGCTGGGTATTACGAGAAGGTGGCTGGAACAACGTTTCGAACGGATATCCCGACCAGGGCGCCATGACCTGCGGCCGCGACCCCAACTGGAACCGCTACGACCCCATCGAACACACCTCCAGGATCGACTACATCTTTGCGAATGATAGTGCCAATGCTATGGTCATCGACTTTCATATTGTTCGCGAATTCAAATGCCCTGGACATCTCGCCCTCGAAGTCACTCTCAATGTGGACGCCTTTGCAGCACGAGTACGACGGTGGGAACGCCCGAAGCTCTATAATGTTACTCACATCAGCATGCCACACGATGAACGTGAAGCGCTTGGCGCCCACTTGGTTGACCAGCATGCTGAACAGCTTGCTCTGGCACAAGGCAATGCTGAGGACACTTTCGCTCTTGCCAATACGATTGCGGAGGGCTTCTTGGATGCATGCTGTGATGGTCATACCAAGAAGGGTACGAGAAGGCGTGACAGTCCCCCTCGTTTTGTGCAAGGGTGGGCCGCCCCACCCATCTCTCCACAGCACGGTGCCATGTCCCGCACAGGGTGGCAATGCACCAAGCCTCGCCGTCGACTACTTGAACTAAGTAATCGTGCTGAACGTTGTGAAGCTCGTGGGTGTGCATCCTACATCGACATCCAACTCTACCACCAGCTCTGAGCCAACTGCTGCAAGCAAGTTCGACTTCTTCAACCAGTGTGTGCATCCTGGCCTGGATGGTGGACGCCTTTCTGTTGGCCCTCGGCAGCCCAGGCTCGTCGCGCTGCTGCCCAGATCCTTGCTGAACAACAACGGTATGCCGCAGAAGCCCAACGCCAGCGACTTCAACAATTGCGACCGCGAATTTCAGCATCTTGCCAAAGTGGAGGGCGAGAGGTGTGTGCCTGGGTAAAAGCGCAGACACAGCAACCCACTACCTTCCTCAACCAACCCGACACACAGGACATTGTCTCCAACCCGCTCGACATTATCAAGCTGATGCAATTAACTTGGGAGCCGATTCTTTGCAAATGCCGTGGGACTTCAGAGGTTCCCACTTGGGAGGATTTTCGTGCCGAATGCGAAGCTGAGCTGCCCCCAGTGAGCCCCTGCCCTGATCCCACACTTTGTGATGCTGATTTCGGCGCTTTTCTCCAGGCACGCTCCTCTCGCCAGGCGGGAGGCCTTGACGGATGGGCGGCGGTGGAGGCCAAAGCTCTGCCCACAGCCATCCAATCCGTCTTCGCCGAGGCTCTCCGATCGATGCAGAATTCGGGTCAGGTCCCCTCGGCTTCCAAACGTGTTCCGAATCCCGCCTTGAGGAAGGGAGAAGGGATTGTTCCTGAAGAGCAAAGGCTCCTTTCCGTTTTGTCTGTGTGGTTTTATTCTTGGGAAGTCCCGATTTACCGAAAGCTCGACTCCTGGAGGCGCAAGTGGAGTCACCCCGCGAATCTTGGGGCTACGTCGGGGGCTCGTCCCTCGGATGTCTCCACCAGCCTTGCCTTGCAGGTCGAGTGGTCCCGACACACCGAGAACTGGGTCCACGGTCTCGCCCTCGACAGAAAGGAGTGTTTCGACCTGCTGATAACCAGTATATGCATCGAACTTCAACGACGCGCAGGGCGCCCCGAGAGTGTGCTTCGAGTCCGTGAACAGTTTTACGCCCAGCATCGGAGATACCTGCGAATATCTGGAACTTACAGCGACGCCATGGCCACCACGAGCTGCCACTTACAAGGCTCTGCATTCAGCTTTGATGATATTAAGATGCTCATGTATGTATGGACGGCGAGACAACGCAAGGTAACACCGATATCTCTATCCATAACGTACACCGACGACTCCAACTCAACTGTGTGGGACATGGCTGGGATTGGTGAATCGCTTCGTGAATCGCTTCTTTTTGACAAACTATCTGGACAGGAGCTACATCTTGGGAAGCTGGTCGCCTGGACCACCGACGAGAACTCGGTCACTGAGCTCGCCAGCGCCACGGTCTGTGGCCACAGCCTGCCCGTCAAGCGCGCCTTCCGCCTAGTGGGCAGCCAGATCGTCACGCGCGGAGGTGACGACGCGAGCCTCATGGACCGCCACTTCGTTGCTGCAGCTCAACGACTTCAACGTGCTCAACGGCTTCCCCTTCCTCTACATAAGCGTGCCGACATCGCGCAAACGATGGCGGCATCCATGGTTGCTGTGGGCTCCGACCTCGGCACGCCATCCAACCGACAGCTGCGGGATTACTACCGCGCCATGCTTGCGACCATCATGCCTAAGGGACGGCAGTGGGCCTGCCAGTGGATCCTGTTGAGCGTCGTTCTGAAGGGCCACCTCCTCGACCCCATCGCGATCAGCCAGAGGGAAGTTACCCTCTCGTTACGCCGTCAGGTTCTGCGGGTGCCACAGCTTTGTGACTACGTGCGTGACCTTCGTGATCATATCCAAGATGCAGATGCCGCCTACCCTGGTCCAGTTCGAACGTTCGTCAAGGTGCTCAACCAGCTCAACTGGCGCTGGCCATCCTTCGACACCCTGCTGACCGACTTGGGCACCCCCATTTCGTGGCTCGAGGGGCACAGTGACTTTCCCATGCATCATCTTCGAGACGCCCAGCGACGGTGGTTTCAATGTAAGGTGCCCGCTACGCGGAACGACCTCGGCGACGTGGCCAAGCACAAGTACGGCATTGACATGGTATCAAATACGTGGCTCTTGCGAACACGCAGTCTCAAGCATCGACTTACTAAGTGGCAGCGTGGCCTTTTGTCTGCATTTCTAGCCGGCGGTGATCACGCGCAACAGAGATTGCAAAGATCATCAATTTCAGAAGACACTTCAGCGGTGTGCAGGTTCTGTGACAGAGAACAGGAAACGCAATAACACATCCTGTGGGAGTGCCCCTGCTGACGAGAAGAGCGCGCACCACTACTCCAACATCCACAAGTGCAAGAACGTGATCAGTGGCCGCCTTCAACACGTCATTGTGGTCTCACGTACATCGACGAGGAGACGGTCAACCTCTACAACGAACTCGCAGCCTTACCTGAACCCCCACAACACCGACCCCCACAGCATGTGGACGACGACCCCGCCGAGGACATGGTCAACTACACCACCGACGACGAGAACAAGCGGTGGCTGGCCTTAGCCACGGATGGCGCCTGCCGTTCCCCTCAACATCAGTGGCTAGCTCGGGCTGGATATGCTGTATATGTGGCGCCACACCACCGCCTAAACTTTTCGTCGAATCTATGCGGACCACGACAAAGTAGTGCGCGCGCTGAAGCCCGAGCTCTACTTCATGTTGTACGCGTTGCGGAAGAGCCCGTTTGGATCTACTGCGACAATCAACAATGTGTTCGTGAATTCAACAATCTACTACAAGGAGGAGAGCCGCCTGGAGGAAGCAAGCCTGAGATGTTCTACATCGAGCACGTGTACTCGCACCAGGGCGATGACGGTGTGGACCGCGGCGCTGTGCATCCGCTCGCCGAGGAGTTGAACAAACATGTCGATGTGCTTGCCGCTAATGCCGCCAAGTTACGCCCCCTCCCGACCTCGGTAATTCAGAAAGCCAGGGACTTTCTACTTGACCACTTTATGCATCGTGCGATATTGTTTCGAATTTTCGAGGAAGCCGTGCTTGTGGATGAGACCCTTCCCCATCGGTCTGCGGGTTCTCGGAGTCCCAGCTCGCTCGTTCTCGCTCCTTTCACCTTGAACCTCTCCCGCCTCCTCCTCCCGCCTACCCCTCCGACTGGTGAGGAGAGATGGGGGTCGAGGTCGAGCCCGAAGATGAGGCCGACTATGACCCTTTCGGATTGGGTCTCGAGTTAGGTTAGCCTCTCGTCCGACCCAGCTTGGCAACTATTTAGATAATGCCTCGACCCGTGCCCGAGGCAAGAGGCCGCCGCCTCCGTGTCGGTTTCAGATTTGGCGGGCTCCGTTTCAAAGTCCAAACGAAGGGGGTGCCCCGTTGTGTTTTTACTTCCTTGTGGTTGAGCAGGCCCAGCGAGCCTAGACTAACAGATCCCAAGCGCAGGGCATCATCATTACCATCACCATCACCATCGTTGATGCCGCCTTTTCTGCTTCGGCTCCCCCCATCCATTCATCCATTCATCCTCATCATCATCATGATATGCTCATGATCATGATCATGCTCATCATCACCATCACCATCACCATCACCATCATGATCATGATCAAGATCATACTCATGATCATCATCATCATCATCACCATCACCATCATCATCATCGTCGTCATCACCATCACCTCCACCATCACCATCACCATCATCATCACCATCATCATCGTCACCATCATCATCACCATCGCCATCACCAGCACCATCATCATCACCATCCTCATCATCATCACCATCACCACCATCATCACCATCACCATCACCATCACCTTCATCATCATCACCATCATCATCATGACCATCACCACCATCACCATCACCATCATCATCATCATCATCGTCATCATCATCATCACCATCACCATCACCATCACCATCACCATCACCATCATCATCGTCATCAGCACCATCATCATCGTCAAATCAAGCACCATCATTTCACGGTCGTATCACCTTCACTAGACCATCACCATCATCATCGTCACCATCACCATCACCATTCACTTCATCATCACCATCATCATCATCACCATCATCATCATCACCGTCCACCATCATCATCATCAACACCATCATCATATCATCACCGTCACATTCGCCATGACCACCATCATCATCACCACCATCATCATCATCGCCATTCACCATCATCACCATCACCATTACATCACCGTCATCTCATCATCGTCATCATCACCATCATCACCCATCATTCATCACCATCTTCATCGTCATCACATCATATACGTCAATCGCCATCATCATCACCAGTCACCAGCCATTCACAATAACCACCCGTACCATCACCATACCATCACCATAATCTTCATCATCTCACCAGCATCATCATCACCATCATCCTCATCACCATCATCATCATCATCACCATCACCATCATCATCACCATCACCATCACCATCACCACCACCATCATCATCATCACCATCACCATCACCATAACCATCATCATCACCATCATCATCATCACCATCAGTGCCGCTCGGGCTCGAACTCGCTGGGGAACGAGTGCGCGCAGCCCCTCCGATCAGCCCTCCGGGCCCGATTTTCGTACTGCTGGCGGCACCGACAGTGGGCCTCGCTGCAGAAGATCGGTTGTTTCTCTTGTCCGCTTCGCTGGCGTCCATCCATATTCTTTGAGATGGCGAAGAAGGCAGCGAAGATCAGCGGGCCTGCTGCTCGCAAGACGAAGGTCGTCGGAATCATTCAACAGGGCGGTGGCGATCGAGCTACCGCGGCCTACAACGAGCTGATCCACAAGGACCAGGCGGGACTGGGCAAGGTGGCGGGCCAGATCCCAGAGGACAAGCAGTTGAGAGCCATCCAGAAGCTCTTGACGAAGAATAAAATCTCGTGGACCCACGAGCACCAGCGGCGCACCTCGGCTGCCACTGCTGTGACCGACGGATCCACGAACACCACGAAGGGCAAGGGCAAGGGCACCGCGGCCGTCGAGCCGCAGCCCATCGCCTTGGACGAGCACGACTGGTCCATCCCCATCGCGCAGGCTCCCAAGAAGTTGCCCGACGGCACCTACGAGTCCTCCGTCTCCCTCCACAGCATGGAGGATGCGGAGAAGTGGTGCACGGCGTTACGGCGCCAGAAGGAGCCGCGCGCCATCCTGGCCATCGGCGCGGGCAGCGACAACTGGGCCCATGCGAAGATCCAGATTCCTGTTCTCAGGGTCCCCCACGGCACCACAAACCCGCGGAAGACCTTCATGAACGGCGTCATCTACCAGTTCGGCGAGACCGAAGTTACTATGAAGACCAATGTCGCGCAGCTCAGCGAAGCGGACGGCAACGCGACCTTCATGCGCATCGCCATCCACGAGGCCGACGCGCTGCTCGTCAACCCCACCATGAATGAAGTTTTCAGCAGTCAGTTCAGTGGCGCTGCTCCTGTCGTCGTCGGCGGGCAGCGCAAGGACAAGCTGGGCAGCACAGCCAACGAACGTTGGAAGACGGCTTGCAAGTCCGATGCTAAGATCTCCATGGGCAATGGGCTACGCGACGTCATCAAGTCCACCATGCAGGCCATATGCCCCGAGATCCCGCTCCTCGACGAGCCCAGCCGCCTGCTACGAGCAGGAGGTCAGGCAGGTCAACGCATCCTGGGTGCCGTGATTGCCATCCCAAAGAACCAGGAGGACGCGCTCCTCAAGTACTCAGGCTACCAGGGCATCGCTTCTACTTTCTCGTACCTCGGCGTCGACGCTGAGAAGCAGGAGACCGACAAGAAGAATATCCACACCGTCTGGTTCAACAAGACCATCTCCATGCAGGAGGCCTACAGCCTCTCCAAGTCCCACGAGGCCGCGCTGGGCGTCACGAAAGGTGATCGCGGACAGTTCGGACTACGGGTACAACGTGAACACCCCAAAGCAGGCGAAACGGCCACTGCTGGACGAGGCTCCGCCACAGCTTTGGCCCGACGCAAATGGCGTATCGACAACATCCCGAATGGAAAGGCCACTAAAGGACAAGTTGCGGACGCTGCTCAAACAGTAAGTTGGACCGCCGATATCGTCTACGTGGGCTTCGACATCAACGAGAAGACAAAGTTCGCCATCGCGCGCTCCGACACCGAGCCGACCAACAAGTACTGGAAGTTCGGCACTACCACGCCTTGGGTCGTCACCGAGGTCACCAGCGGGAACCACGGCCCCGCCGGTACTTCAGCGGCAGCGCCTACGGTCGTCCTCGCCGCCTCCCTCAACGCACAACCACCACCTGATCAACCTGCTGGCAAAGTACCTGCTGCACCAGAGGCTGCCGCGCCTCCCTGGCTTGCTGCGCTTCAAGGGGCCCCACCAGAGCAACCTGCTCCGCGAGGTGGAACCGACGCGCGGATGCAAGTTGAGCCCCGTGAACCCCCACCTGCCCCCGTTCCTGTCCGTCTCCTTGATGCTGAACACGAACGGATTCTGGCCCTCGAAGCTAGTGTTCGCGCCCAAGCTACCACCATGGCCGCTATGCAGGCGCAGCTCGACAAGCAGGACACCGCCACCACCTCTCTTGGCGCCGAGCTGAACGACTTTGCTCAAAAAACGGATGCTGCCGTCACCGGGATCAAGCAGGCGAGCGTGGCACCCAACAACACCATCCAGTTGAACCAGTCCCAGCTCCAAGGAAGCTTGGCCGCCATCCCCAAGAAGATGAATCTCCAGGAGGAGCGCGCCGACGCCCCCTGCAAGAAGACGCCGCGCACCAGCGACGGCGGCAAGGGCAGCAACGACGACGACGAACTCTGAAGGAGCCCAAGAAAGGTCAGTCCCGCCTTTCGTTGGGAAGTACGTGAACGGGGACACCAATTACATTTACTTGGTAGTGGTCTACACGCTCAAATTTTGGGGTACTGCAGCGAGTAGGATGGCTGCAGGCATGAGTATCGTGCCACAGTCTCGACTATGTCTACAGCTAGTCTGGGTGACTGCCGCAGTAACGACACGGCCGAGACTAACACACGGGAGGCCCCGCCTCGATCCAACCCCCTCATGCGAACGCATCGTCTCAAGCGACACTTTTGCTTTTTCGTCTTGTGGGTTCTGACGACTTTGCCTCAGTGTCGTAGCCGCAGTCATCGCACGCGAGCGTACTCTGATTCAACTCTGGGTGACGGGCCCGACTATCACAAGTTCGTCTCACTCAATGTGACCTCGCTGCAAGCTCACTGGGAACTGCTCACAGCTCTTGGCGATCGAGGCGTCGCCGTTGCAGCTCTACAAGAAGCACGTCACACACCTCATCAACTCTCGGACCTCGATAAGCATCTCCATCGACATGGGTGGAAAGCACATTGGGGCCCGCCTCTCTCTCCAGGCACGCGTGTGGTTCCAACGCAGAATGGCAAGCGCCAGTACGTGACCAAAGGAGTTAACACTGAGCACGGGGGCGTCGCCATCGTCACTCCAACCTCCGAACCCACGGTTCCTACGGATTGCCAACGCCCTGTCCAATAACGTCTTCTTGCGACAAAGCGCTGGAAGGAGGTTTTTGTTCCCATCCCCAACCAGAAAGGGAAGCAGACCACTGG
Organism: Prorocentrum cordatum; assembly: GCA_963575745.1. Lineage (NCBI taxonomy): Eukaryota > Dinophyceae > Prorocentrales > Prorocentraceae > Prorocentrum > Prorocentrum cordatum. The sequence continues at coordinate 18,166 of CAUYUJ010010166.1, forward strand.
TTATTACCTCGCCACCGTCTACGGAGTCGCCACAGAGTCTAACGAGGACCTGTTCGCGGACGTGTGGCAAGCAGCTGCTCTTCGAGGTACGGCTGCCCCCTATTTCATCACCATGGATGCTCAGTGCGACGTCGCCGAGTCTGCGTTTCTCAGCTGGGTATTACAAGAAGGTGGCTGGAACAACGTTTCGAACGGATATCCCGACCAGAGCGCCATGACTTACGGCCGCGACCCCAACTGGAACCGCTACGACCCCATCGAACACACCTCCGGGATCGACTGCATCTTTGCGAATGATAGTGCCAATGCTATGGTCATCGACTTTCAGGTTGTTCGCGAATCCAAATGCCCTGGACATCTCGCCCTCGAAGTCACTCTCAATGTGGACGCCTTTGCAGCACGAGTACGACGGTGGGAATGCCCGAAGCTCTATAATGTTACTCACATCAGCATGCCACACGATGAACGTGAAGCGCTTGGCGCCCACTTGGTTGACCAACATGCTGAACAGCTTGCACTGGCACAAGGCAATGCGGAGGACACTTTCGCTCTTGCCAATACGATTGCGGAGGGCTTCTTGGATATATGCTGTGATGGTCATCTCAAGAAGGGTACGAGAGGGCGTGGCAATCCCCCTCGTCTTGTGCAAGGGTGGGCCGCCCCACCCATCTCTCCACAACGCGGTGCCATGTCCCGCGCAGAGTGGCAATGCACCAAGCTTCACCGTCGACTACTTGAACTAAGTTATCGTGCTGAACGTTGTGAAGCTCGTGGGTATGCATCCTACATCGACATCCAACTCTACCACCAGCTCTGGGCCAACTGCTGCAAGCAAGTTCGACTTCTTCAACCAGTGTGTGCATCCTGGCTTGGATGGTGGACGCCTTTCTGTTGGCCCTCGGCAGCCCAGGCTCGTCACGCTGCTGCCCAGATTCTTGCTCAACAACAACGGTATGCCGCAGAAGCCCAACGCCAGCGACTTCGGCAATGGCGAACACGGATTTCAGCATATTGCCAAAGTGGAGGGCGAGAGGTGTGTGCCTGGGTAAAAGCGCAGACACAACAACCCACTACCTTCCTCAAAACCCGACACCCAAGACATTGTCTCCAACCCGCTCGACATTATCAAGCTGATGCAGTTAACTTGGGAGCCGATTCTTTGCAAATGCAGTGGGGCCTCAGAGGTTCCCACTTGGGAGGATTTTCGTGCAGAATGCGAAGCTGAGCTGCCCCCAGTGAGCCCCTGCCCTGAGCCCACACTTAGTGAGGCTGATGTCAGCGCTTTTCTCCAGGCGCGCTCCTCTCGCAAGGCGGGGGGCCTTGACGGATGGGCGACGGTGGGGGCCAAAGCTCTGCCCGCAGCCATCCAAGCCGTCTTCGCCGAGGCTGTCCGATCGATGCAGAATTCGGGCCAGGTCCCCTCGGCTCCCAAACATGTTCCGAATCCCGCCTTGAGGAAGGGAGAGGGGATTTTCCTGAAGAGCAAAGGCTCCTTTCCGTTTTGTCTGCGTGGTTTTATTCTTGGGAAGTCCCGATTTACCGAAAGCTCGACTCCTGGAGGCGCAAGTGGAGTCACCCCACGAGTTTTGGGGCTACGTCGGGGGCTCGTCTCTCGGATGTCTCCACGAGCCTTGCCTTGCAGGTCGAGTGTTCCCGACGCGCCGAGAACTGGGTCCACGGCCTCGCCCTCGACAGAAAGAAGTGTTTCGACCTGCTGATAACCAGTATATGCATCGAACTTCAACGACGCGCAGGGTGCCCCGAGAGTGTGCTTCGAGTCCGTGAACAGTTTTACGCCCAGCATCGGAGATACCTGCGAATATCTGGAACTTACAGCGACGCCATGGCCACCACGAATGGCCACTTACAAGGCTCTGCATTCAAGGTTGATGATATTGATATGCTCGTGTATGTATGGACGGCGAGACAACGCAGGGTAATGTCGAGAACTCTATCCATAACGTACACCGACGACTCCAACTCAACTGTGTGGGACATGGCTGGGAGTCGTGAATCGCTTCGTGAATCGCTTCGTTTTGGCAAACTATCTGGACAGGAACTACATCTTGGGAAGCTGGTCGCCTGGACCACCGACGAGAACTCGGTCACTGAGCTCGCCGACGCCACGGTCTGTGGCCACAACCTGCCCGTCAAGCGCGCCTTCCGCCTAGTGGGCGGCCAGATCGCCACGCGCGGAGGTGACGACACAAAAAGAGTACTAACGATAAGAACAAAGCCTCATGGACCGCCACTTCGTTGCTGCAGCTCAACGACTTCAACGTGCTCACCGGCTTCCCCTTCCTCTACATAAGCGTGCCGACATCGCGCAAACGATGGCGGCATCCATGGTTGCTGTGGGCTCCGACCTCGGACGCCATCCAACCGACAGCTGCGGGATTGCTACCGCGGCCATGTGTGCGACCATCAAATGCCTAAGGGGCGGCAGTGGACCTCCAATGGATCCTGTTGACGTCGGTCTGAGGGTCCACAACCTCGACCCCATCACGACCACCAGAGGAATTTACCCTCACTCGGCCCGACGGCCCGCCAGGTTCCTGTGGTGCCACAAGCTTTGTACATGTGCGCGAACCTTCGTGATCATATCCTAGATGCAGATGCCGCCTACCCTGGTTCAGTTCGAACGTTTCGTGCAAGTGCTCAACCAGCTCGACTGGCGCTGCCATCCTTCGACATCCTGATGACCGACCTGGGCACCCCCATCTCGTGGCTCGAAGGGCACAGTGACTTTCTCATGCACCATCTCCGAGACTCCCAACGACGGTGGTTTCAACGTAAGGTGCCCACTACGCGGAACGACCTCGGAGACGTGGCTAAGCACAAGTATGGCATCGACATGGTTTCAAATTCTTGGCTCTTGCGAACACGCAGTCTCAGGCACCGTCTTACTAAGTGGCAGCGCGGCCTACTGTCTGTATTTCTAGCCGGCGGCGATCACACACAACAAAGATTGAAAAGATCTTCAATTTCAGAAGACCCTTCAGCGGTGTGCAGGTTCTGTGAGAGAGAACAGGAAACGCAAGAACACATCCTGTGGGAATGCCCTTGCTGGCAAGAAGAACGCGCACCGCTACTCCAACATCCACAAGCTCAAGAACGTGATCAGTGGCCGCCTTCAACACGTCACTGTGGTCTCACGCACATCGATAAGGAGACGGTCAAACTCTACAACGAACTCGCTGCCCTACCTGAGCCCCCACAACACCGACCCCCACAGCAAGTGGATGACGATCCCGCTGAGGACATGGTCAACTACATCACCGACGACGAGAACAAGCGGTGGATGGCCGTAGCTACGGATGGCGCCTGCCGTTTCCCCCAACATCAGTGGCTAGCTCGAGCTGGATACGCTGTACATGTGGCGCCACACCACCGCCTAAACTATTCATCGAAGCTATACGGACCACGACAAAGTAGCGCACGAGCTGAAGCCCGAGCCTTACTTCACGTTGTGCGCGTCGCGGAGGAGCCTATGTGGATCTACTGCGACAGTCAACAAGGTGTTCGTGAATTCAACAATCTACTACAAGGAGGAGAGCCGCCTGGAGGAAGCTGGAACGACATCTGGGCCCAGATCAAGATTGCGATCGACGCCAAGCCCGAGATGTTCTACATCGAGCACGTGTACTCGCACCAGGGTGAGGACGGTGTGGACCGCGGCGCGGTGCATCCGCTCGCTGAGGAGTTGAATAAAAATGTTGATGTGCTTGCCGCTAATGCCGCCAAGTTACACCCCCTCCCGACCTCAGTAATTCAGAAAGCCAGGGGCCGTTTTACTTTGACCACTTTAATGCATCGATCGATTGTTCGAATTTTAGAGAAGCGTGCTGTGACGAGACCCCTTCCCCATCGGTCTGCGGGGTTCTCGGAGTCCCAACTCGCTCGTCTCGCTCCTCTTCCCTCCGGCCCTCTCCCGCCTCCTCCTCCTCCCCCTCCCCCTCCCGACTGGGAGGAGGCGATGGGGGTCGAGGTCGAGCTCGAAGATGAGGCCGACTATGACCCTTTCGGATTTGGTCTCGAGTTAGGTTAGCCTCTCGTCCGATCCAGCCTGGCAACTATTTAGATAGTGCCTCGGCCCGTGCCCGAGGCAAGAGGTCGCCGCCTCCGTCTCGGTTTCAGATGTGGCGGACTCCGTCTCAGAGTCCAAACGAAGGGGGAGCCCCGTTGTGTTTTCATGTTCTTGTGGTTGAGCAGGCCCAGCGAGCCTAGACTAACCGACCAAGCGCAAGGGCATCACCCTAACCATCATCATCACCATCATCATCACCATCACCATCACCATCATCATCATCATCATCACCATCACCATAACCATCATCATCACCATCAGTGCCACTCGGGCTCGAACTCGCTGGGGAGCGAGTGCGCGCAGCCCCTCCGATCTGCCCTCCGAGTACGATTTTCGTACTCCTGGCGGCACCGACAGTGAGCCTCACTGCAGAAGGTCGGTTGTTTCTCTTGTTCGCTTCGCTGGCGTCCATCCATATTCTCTGGGATGGCGAAGAAGGCAACGAAGATCAGCGGGCCTGCTGCTCGCAAGACGAAGGTCGTCGGAATCATTCAACAGGGCGGTGGCGATCGAGCTACCGCGGCCTACACGAGCTGATCCACAAGGACCAGGCGGGCGAACCAGTGCTGGACAGACCCAGAGGACAATGCATTGAGAGCCATCCAAAGGTCTTGAAAACGAAAGAACAAGTTTCACGTGGACCCACGAGCACCAGCCCAGCGACCTCCGCTGCCACTGGATGTGACCGACGGATCCACAACAACCGCGAAAGGGGCAAGGGCAAGGGCACCGCGGCCGTCGAGCCGCAGCCCATCGCCTTGGACGAGCACGACTGGTCCATCCCCATCGCGCAGGCTCCCAAGAAGATGCCCGACGGCACCTACGAGTCTTCCGTCTCCCTCCACAGCATGGAGGATGCGGAGAAGTGGTGCACTGCTTTACGGCGCCAGAAGGAGCCGCTCGCCATCCTGGCCATCGGCGCGGGCAGCGACAACTGGGCCCACGCGAAGATCCAGATTCCAGTTCTCAGGGTTCCCCACGGCACCACCAAACCGCGGAAGACCTTCATGAACGGCGTCATCTTAGATGACGCCGAACGGGTAGATGACTCATCTACCCGTTCGGCGAGACCGACGTTACTATGAAGACCAATGTCGCGCAGCTCGGCGAAGCGGACGGCAACGCGACCTTCATGCGCATCACCATCCACGAGGCCGACACGCTGCTCGTCAACCCCACCATGAATGAAGTTTTCAGCAGTCAGTTCAGTGGCGCTGCTCCTGTCGTCGTCGGCGGGCAACGCAAGGACAAGCTGGGCAGCACAGCCAACGAACGTTGGAAGACGGCTCGCAAGTCCGTTGCTAAGATCTCGATGGACAATGGGCTACGCGACGTCATCAAGTCCACCATGCAGGCCATATGCCCCGAGATCCCCCTCCTCGACGAGCCCAGCCGCCTTCTACGTGCAGGAGGTCAGACAGGTCAACGCATCTTGGGTGCCGTGATCGCCATCCCAAAGAACCAGGAGGACGTGCTCCTCAAGTACTCATGCTACCAGGGCATCACTTTTACTTTCTCGTACATCGGCGTCGACGCTGAGAAGCAGGAGACCGACAATAAGAAGATCCGCACCGTCTGGTTCAACAAGACCATCTCCATGCAGGAGGCCTACGGCCTCTCCAAGTCCCACGAGGCCGCACTGGGCGTTACGAAAGGTGATCGCGGACAGTTCGGACTACGGGTACAACGTGAACACCCCAAAGCAGGCGAAGCGGCCACGGCTGTACGAGGCTCCGCCACAGCTTTGGCCCGACGCAAATGGCGTATCGACAACGTCCCGAATGGAAAGGCCACTAAAGGACAAGTTGCGGACGCTGCTCAAACAGTAGGTTGGACCGCCGATATCGTCTACGTGGGCTTCGACATCAACGAGAAGACAAACTTCGCCATCGCGCGCTCCGACACCGAGCCGACCAACAAGTACTGGAAGTTCGGCACTACCACGCCTTGGGTCGTCACCGAGGTCACCAGCGGGAACCGCAGCCCCGCCAATACATCAGCGGCAGCGCCTACGGTCGTCCTCGCCGCCTCCCTCAACACACAACCACCACCTGATCAACCTGCTGGCAAAGTACCTGCTGCACCAGAGGCGGCCACGCCTCCCTGGCTTGCTGCACTTCAAGGGGCCCCACCAGAGCAACCTGCTCCGCAAGGTGAAACCGACGCGCGGATGCAAGTTGAGCCCCGTGAGCCCCCACCTGCCCTCGTTCCTGTCCGTCTCCCGGATGCTGAACACGAACGGATTCTGGCCCTCGAATCTAGTGTTCGTGCCCAAGCTACCACCATGGCCGCTATGCAGGCGCAGCTCGACAAGCAAGACACCGCCACCACCTCTCTTGGCGCCGAGCTGAACGACGTTGCTCAAAAAACGGATGCTGCCGTCACCGAAATCAAGCAGGCGAACGTGGCACTCAACAGCACCATCCAGTTGAACCAGGCCCAGCTCCAAGGAAGCTTGGCCGCCATCCTCAAGAATATGAATCTCCAGGAGGAGCGCGCCGACGCCCCCTGCAAGAAGACGCCGCGCACCAGCGACGACGGCAAGGGCAGCAACGACGACGACGAACTCTGAAGGAGCCCCAGAAAGGTCAGTCCCGCCTTTCGTTGGGAAGTACGTGAATGAGGACACCAAGTACATTTACTTGGTAGTGGTCTACACGCTCAAACTCTGGGGTACTGCAGCGAGTGGGATGGCTGCAGGAATGAGTATCGTACCACAGTCTCGACTATGTCTACAGCTAGTCTGTGTGACTGCCGCAGTAACGACACGGCCGAGACTAACACACGGGAGGCCCCGCCTCAATCCAACCCCCTCATGCGAACGCATCGTCTCAAGCGACACGTTTGCTTTTTCGTCTTGTGGGTTCTGACGACTTTGCCTCAGTGTCATAGCCACAGTCATCGCACGCGAGCGTACTCTGATTCAACTCTGGGTGACGGGCCCGACTATCACAAGTTCGTCTCGCTCAATGTGACCTCGCTGCAAGCCCACTGGGAACTGCTCGCAGCTCTTGGCGATCGAGGCGTCGCCGCTGCAGCTCTACAAGAAGTACGTCGCACACCTCATCAACTCTCGGACCTCGATAAGCATCTCCATCGACATGGGTGGAAAGCACATTGGGGCCCGCCTCTCTCTCCAGGCACGCGTGTGGTTCCAGCGCAGAATGGCGAGCACCAGTGCGTGACCAAAGGAGTTAACACTGAGCACGGGGGCGTCGCCATCGTCACTCCAACCTCCGAACCCATGGTTCCTACGGATTGCCAACACCCTGTCCAAGAACGTCTTCTTGTGACAAAGCGCTGGAAGGAGGTTTTTGTTCCCACCCCCAACCAGAAAGGGAAGCGGACCACTGGTTATTACCTCGCCACCGTCTACGGAGTCGCCACAGAGTCTAACGAGGACCTGTTCGCGGACGTGTGGCAAGCAGCTGCTCTTCGAGGTACGGCTGCCCCCTATTTGATCACCATGGATGCTCAGTGCGACGTCACCGAGTCTGCTTTTCTCAGCTGGGTATTACGAGAAGGTGGCTGGAACAACGTTTCGAACGGATATCCCGACCAGGGCGCCATGACCTGCGGCCGCGACCCCAACTGGAACCGCTACGACCCCATCGAACACACCTCCAGGATCGACTACATCTTTGCGAATGATAGTGCCAATGCTATGGTCATCGACTTTCATATTGTTCGCGAATTCAAATGCCCTGGACATCTCGCCCTCGAAGTCACTCTCAATGTGGACGCCTTTGCAGCACGAGTACGACGGTGGGAACGCCCGAAGCTCTATAATGTTACTCACATCAGCATGCCACACGATGAACGTGAAGCGCTTGGCGCCCACTTGGTTGACCAGCATGCTGAACAGCTTGCTCTGGCACAAGGCAATGCTGAGGACACTTTCGCTCTTGCCAATACGATTGCGGAGGGCTTCTTGGATGCATGCTGTGATGGTCATACCAAGAAGGGTACGAGAAGGCGTGACAGTCCCCCTCGTTTTGTGCAAGGGTGGGCCGCCCCACCCATCTCTCCACAGCACGGTGCCATGTCCCGCACAGGGTGGCAATGCACCAAGCTTCGCCGTCGACTACTTGAACTAAGTAATCGTGCTGAACGTTGTGAAGCTCGTGGGTGTGCATCCTACATCGACATCCAACTCTACCACCAGCTCTGAGCCAACTGCTGCAAGCAAGTTCGACTTCTTCAACCAGTGTGTGCATCCTGGCCTGGATGGTGGACGCCTTTCTGTTGGCCCTCGGCAGCCCAGGCTCGTCGCGCTGCTGCCCAGATCCTTGCTGAACAACAACGGTATGCCGCAGAAGCCCAACGCCAGCGACTTCAACAATTGCGACCGCGAATTTCAGCATCTTGCCAAAGTGGAGGGCGAGAGGTGTGTGCCTGGGTAAAAGCGCAGACACAGCAACCCACTACCTTCCTCAACCAACCCGACACACAGGACATTGTCTCCAACCCGCTCGACATTATCAAGCTGATGCAATTAACTTGGGAGCCGATTATTTGCAAATGCCGTGGGACTTCAGAGGTTCCCACTTGGGAGGATTTTCGTGCCGAATGCGAAGCTGAGCTGCCCCCAGTGAGCCCCTGCCCTGAGCCCGCACTTTGTGATGCTGATTTCGGCGCTTTTCTCCAGGCACGCTCCTCTCGCAAGGCGGGAGGCCTTGACGGATGGGCGGCGGTGGAGGCCAAAGCTCTGCCCACAGCCATCCAATCCGTCTTCGCCGAGGCTCTCCGATCGATGCAGAATTCGGGTCAGGTCCCCTCGGCTTCCAAACATGTTCCGAATCCCGCCTTGGGAGGAAGGGAGAAAAAAAAATAAAAATAAAAAAAAAAAAAAAAAAAAAAAAAAATAAGAAAAAAAAAAAAAAATAAAAGAAAAACAGAAAAAAAAAAAAAGAGGGATTTTTTCCGTGAAGAGCAAAGGCTCCTTTCCGTTTTGTCTGTGTGGTTTTATTCTTGGGAAGTCCCCGATTTACCGAAAAGCTCGACTCCTGGAGCGCATGGGGTCACCCCCGAAAATCTCGGGGCTACGCGGGGCTCGTCTCGCGATGTCTCCACCAGCCTGCCTTGCAGGTCCGCCGCCGGCGGAGTCCCGAGAAACTGGTCCCACGGTCTCGCCCTCGACAGAAATGGAGTGTTTCGACCGGCTGATAACCCAGTAATCATCGAACTTCAACGACGCGCAGGGCGCCCCGAGAGTTGCTTCGAGTCCGTGAAACAGTTTTTAACGCCCCAAGTTATCATAGCACCTAGGAATCCTGCGAATATCTGGAACTTACAGCGACGCCATGGCCACCACGAGCTGCCACTTACAAGGCTCTGCATTCAGCTTTGATGATATTAAGATGCTCATGTATGTATGGACGGCGAGACAACGCAAGGTAACACCGATATCTCTATCCATAACGTACACCGACGACTCCAACTCAACTGTGTGGGACATGGCTGGGATTGGTGAATCGCTTCGTGAATCGCTTCTTTTTGACAAACTATCTGGACAGGAGCTACATCTTGGGAAGCTGGTCGCCTGGACCACCGACGAGAACTCGGTCACTGAGCTCGCCAGCGCCACGGTCTGTGGCCACAGCCTGCCCGTCAAGCGCGCCTTCCGCCTAGTGGGCAGCCAGATCGTCACGCGCGGAGGTGACGACGCGAGCCTCATGGACCGCCACTTCGCTGCTGCAGCTCAACGACTTCAACGTGCTCAACGGCTTCCCCTTCCTCTACATAAGCGTGCCGACATCGCGCAAACGATGGCGGCATCCATGGTTGCTGTGGGCTCCGACCTCGGCACGCCATCCAACCGACAGCTGCGGGATTACCTACCGCGCCAAGTATGCGACCATCATGCTAAGGGACGGCAGTGGGCCTGCCAGTGGATCCTGTTTGAGCGTCGTTCTGAAGGGCCGACCTTCCCTCGACCCCATCGCGATCACCAGAAGGGAAGTTACCCGCTCGTTAACGCGTCAGGTTCTGCGTGCCACAGCTTTGTGGAACTAACTGCGTGACTTCGTGATTCATATCCACGGAGCAGAGCCGCCCTACCCTGGTCCAGTTCGAACGGTTCGTCAAGGTGCTCAACCAGCTCAACTGCGCTGGCCAACTCGACAAAACCTGCTGACCGAAGGGCCACCCCCATTTCGTGGCTCGAAGGGCACAGTGACTTTCTCATGCATCATCTTCGAGACGCCCAGCGACGGTGGTTTCAACGTAAGGTGCCCACTACGCGGAACGACTTCGGAGACGTGGCCAAGCACAAGTACGGCATTGACATGGTATCGAATACTTGGCTCTTGCGAAGACGCAGTCTCAGGCATCGACTTACTAAGTGGCAGCGCGGCCTTTTGTCTGTATTTCTAGCCGGCGGCGGTCACGCGCAGCAGAGATTGCAAAGATCGTCAATTTCAGAAGACACTTCAGCGGTGTGCAGGTTCTGTGACAGAGAACAGGAAACGCAAGAACACATCCTGTGGGAGTGCCCCTGCTGGCGAGAAGAGCGCGCACCACTACTCCAACATCCACAAGTGCAAGAACGTGATCAGTGGTCGCCTTCAACACGTCATTGTGGTCTCACGTACATCGATGAGGAGACGGTCAACCTCTACAACGAACTCGCAGCCTTACCTGCACCCCCACAACATCGACCCCCACAGCAAGTGGACGACGACCCCGCCGAGGACATGGTCAACTACATCACCGACGACGAGAACAAGCGGTGGTTGGCCTTAGCCACGGATGGCGCCTGCCGTTTCCCTCAACATCAGTGGCTAGGTCGAGCTGGATATGCTAAATGTGTGGCGCCACGCCACCGCCTAAACTGTTTATCGAAGCTATGCGGACCACGACAGAGTAGTGCGCGCGCTGAGGCCCGAGCTCTACTTCATGTTGTACGCGTTGCGGAAGAGCCCGTTTGGATCTACTGCGACAATCAACAGTGTGTTCGTGAAGTCAACAATCTACTACGAGGAGGAGCGCCGCCTGGAGGAAGCTGGAATGACATCTGGACCCAGATCAAGATTGCGATCGACGCCACGTCCGAGATGTTCTACATCGAGCACGTGTACTCGCACCAGGGCGATGACGGTGTGGACCGCGGCGCTGTGCATCCGCTCGCCGAGGAGTTATATAAATATGTTGATGTGCTTGCCGCTAATGCCGCCAAGTTACACCCCCTCCCGACCTCTGTAAGTCAGAAAACCAGGGGCCGTTTTACTTTGACCACTGTAATGCATCGCGCGATTGTTCGAATTTTAGAGAAGCGTGCTGTGACGAGACCCCTTCCCCATCGGTCTGCGGGGTTCTCGGAGTCCCAACTCGCTCGTCTCGCTCCTTTCACCACTGACCCTCTCCCGCCTCCTCCTTCCCCCCCCTCCCCCTCCCGACTGGGGGGAGGCGATGGGGGTCGAGGTCGAGCTCGAAGATGAGGCCGATTATGACCCTTTCTGATTTGGTCTCGAGTTAGGTTAGCCTCTCGTCCGATCCAGCTTGGCAACTATTTAGATCGTGCGTCGACCCGTGCCCGAGGCAAGAGGCCGCCGCCTCCGTCTCGGTTTCAGATGTGGCGCACTCCGTTTCAGAGTCCAAACGAAGGGGGAGCCACGTTTTGCTTTTATTTTCTTGTGGTTGAGCAGGCCCAGCGAGCCTGGGTTAACCGATCCCAAGCGCAGGGCATCACCATCACCATCGCCATCGCCATCG